>JAUMHF010000008.1:16910798-16957150 GCA_032359275.1 Microctenopoma steveboyesi
ATGAAAACTCTCTCAAACAACATGATTTGAGAGGGCAAATCAAAGCGTACTTAACGGATCAATGAGTTACTAAAAAATTAAAGGTAAAATATAACTAAGAAAAATTAAAGAAAAAGATGAACAAGAGAGAGACGACGTGTAGATGACTGCTGCATGGCTCGCGCCTGCGCACTAAATAGTATAAGGAGTAACATATAGTATAAACTACAGTATAATAATTAGAAAGATCAGGTCACAAGTAAAAAATGCGCATGCTAACTGCACACATTAAATGTGCTGTAAACTGACTTTCCCCCCTGATTCCATCTGCAAAAAATACTATAAATACAGCATATCATGACTATGATTCATTCTCCATGTACAGTACCACACAGATAGCCTTCAGCAAATGAAAGTGATTAATTTCACTTTAACGTTGTTACAGAATCCAGTCCAGAGCTCCAGCCAGAGGCATTGTAAAGATGGGCTCTAATATATGAGACACAGTCGAGTCCAGCAGGCCAGACACCTGAATATCCCAGCCCTGTTTTCCTAATTTTAGTAGAATTATGCAAATGAATACAAAGAGCGACTCGCGACAGGAGATTATTTAAAGTAGGTGAAACAAACAGATCAATTTGAAGTTTGACATTTGTCACAGTGGTTGGAAATGTTTAAGTTCAACCACAAAAAAAAAAAATCTGTGGAGGCTCATTCAAATAATCAAAACCAGGATTTTGCCTCTCAAATGGACACTTCTTCCACCACTGACATACAATTGAGGTAACAAAGAAAAAAGACAAGGACACGTGTTTAAAGAAAAAAGATTCATTGTATTTTAATTGCCTGAGCTATAGGAAGACACTGAGTCAGAAAAGTAGGTACTTTAAGGAGGTACTTTAACAAGAATAGTTGATGAGATGATGTTCTCAACTTGTCAAAACGTCCTCCCCTCCACCTGTCGCCTCTGTGGGATAGTGAGAGCCTTTGTTCTGCGACAGCGATAAACCCTCCACCGAATAAAGGCTTGTGTCTAATAGAAGGCACTGCCTAGGAGACCTACGCGCAGAGGGAACCTGTAATTTGGGAGCAGCTCCAGGAAATGGGGCTCTCGCACCTCAAACATTAATGCCTCAGAGACTCATAATGTGCACAGTCCTGGAACCATTCACAAAACAGGACTCAGTCTCATCATGAATCCCATCTAAAGATAGAATTGTGGAAATATATTGGAAGATACAAAAGGCCCCACTTTGGCAAGAGGCAGTGGGTAACACACGAACTGGCATGCATGCTCACAAAGAAACCGTGGAAACCGTCCTGGTTGGCCAGTGGGAATATGTCTCAGCCTATGATTTGCTTTGGTTCCAACTTTCTACTTTTCTTGGGTTTATCATGTGAAAGATGCATCGCTGTAGGCTTCTGGAAGTCAGGTCTGCTACGCAAACAGAAGGCTTCTTTATCTCAGGGCTACAATCAACTGAAAGTTCGGGGGAAAAAGGACGAGGAGGACAGAGAAAAATATGCTGAGCAATTTTGTTCCCTATTCTCCTTTCTTTCCCTGCCTTATGTTTTTTCTTCTGTTGTGCAATTGCTGAAAAGATAGATGGCCCAATTTTATCCCTTTTTTTTACGTTTAGAGGAAAATGTTTTTGACAAGTTTCTTGTCACCGCGTATTTTAGAGCTGCACTGGGGCTTGGTTTTCTGGTTGATAATATTGATCCAGAATGAAAACATTTCTTCACACATGCATGGCCTCCAGAGGATGAACTAGATTTCATCTAGATGTTAAACCTTTACTTTACTACATTGAACTATTTCAACTTGCAGGTAACCTGTATCAACAATAGAAATATACAACTCCCCTGTTCTCTAGAATTATCACAAGGCAGGATCTAATCTTGTTTGTACAGTAGGTTTTATTTCACTCTTTATACAAAGGTCGCAAACACCAATAGCAGCACCACAGCTGCAGTTAATTTCCCCATGAGGTATCACGCAGAGGAGTCAGAGCATTGGTCTTAGCCGCAAGCGTTGACAGATTGCCCTGTCGTTAACAGCACCATGTCTGTCTCCTCCCGTTCCCAATTCTATCTGTCCCTCATTGAGGGCCTCCCCGAAGCAGCAGAACACTACTCTTTATAGCTGTCATCACATTTGTGGGATTCAGCTACATGACAAAAGTCTGTAAAGTGCCAGACTTTGCAATATCTTCAGCCACTAGCTACCTCATTTAATTTATTTCTTATTAAAACATGATGTAAAAAATGATTTTGTTGATTCTAATTCAGACTTTTACAGAATGCAGACCTACACACAATTTACTGTATCTTCCCCACGAGTGTGGATAAGCAGCAACAGGAAACCTAACTGCTTATATTTCCATAATACTGTTCATGCTGAACGTAACCACTGATAAGCATTTTGCCCCCCCCCAAACAAACCAAAGCTCGTCCGTCTCCAGTCTCAAAAGCAGCAAACCGATTCATCTTCCCTGAAGCTGGAAGAGATACCAAGCTGCAGCAGCGGCAGAAACAGCATCCTAACACCCGACTTTAGCAGGGCTTCCATCTCCGCTGTCAGCCGTCAGCTCAATGTCTCCTGCTCGTCAACTCATTCAGCATCTGTCTGTCTCACTACCACCACACTTCTCAAAGTTAGAAATGAGGTTTTACATCACGCGCGATAATCAAATGGTGATGTATGTTCTGCCACCGAGACAACAGAAATACTGCTGATGCATTTGACAAGTTTTAAAATACTGTATTTTGACACTGAACTAGCCCCTCATAGCAGTAAGCAGTTTAGTATCAGTCATTGTGCTGTCACAAGCATTTCAATTCCCAAAAGTACTTTCTGCATGTCTGTTTTGAGTTGGTTGCCTCATGATCACTCATGCAACCGAGTCATTCCTCCTAAGGAGCTGCTTGACTCTGTGGCCGAGGCTGTGCCTGCTTAAAGGATTGGCATGGGTTTGCTCCGAGGATGCCACTGAGGCTTGTTAAGACCAATGACCAAATTAATGAGCCCACAAAGTTCCCGCTAACATGCCCGATGATTCCAACCTGAGGGGTGGGGTGGTTGTTCAAGTTATAGGGCAAGTGGGAGAAGCTAGAGGGGGAAATCCTATTTATTTGGAATAAAAATTAGCATCTACAGACGTACTAGTGGCTCCTTTTCTGTACATTGTCACTTGAGACACAAGGATCACTATATATACTAATTGTTGTATTCTTTTCTGTGCTATTTTCTTTTTCTTTCCGAAGCAGATAGTCCACTAGACTTCTTGAATCTTGAGGTTCATACTAAATAGTGTGTTGAGCTTAAGGTCAATGTCAGTGACCCTTCTAATGTGCTAGTTTTAGCATGCTAACAGTAGCACATTGTTAGGTTGATGAGGTTTTCTTCAAAAACCAAACATATATCCAAGCTGATGGCAGCACTATGAGAAAAAGTCAGGCGATCATTACAGTGTTTTGGATACTGTGAAAAATCACAGGGTATCACAGAAGTCACAAGTGGGATTCATCCTCTGGGCACTGAGGATTTTGAAAGTGATAGTTTCAAGACATTTTATGAACTCTATTAAAAACCAAACATCAGGCTTGTAAGAGTTTGTTGAAAAATTCACAAGATCACAAGTCATTAGGATTTATCCTCTAAGACCCAAGAAAATCTGTACAAGACTTCAGGACAATCCATCAACCATCCCATGAGAAATACTGCATCAGTCTGGGAAGGATTTCAAATGACAAACACAATTTCTTTTTGCAGCGATCCTTGTCAAAGAACAACAATTTGTACATAGCGCGGTGTAATTGACAGTCATATAGGGGCATCTTAGAAGGCAATTTATTTTAATTTCATAACTCACAGCAGCCATTTATAAGAGGTGATTGATTTCTCGTACAAAAGCAATGAATGAAATGGAAACACAATACAAATGGACAAACAAAGCAACGGTTATAGTTCAGTATAATTAGATCCAGGAACAGACAACAACACATTTAAAAGGATCTATATAATAAAGTTCTTGTCTTTGTCTTTTCACCCTCGCAGTGACTCAGTAAAACAAGAAAAGAGCAGAGATTCTGTGATCCCTCTTCGGCAGAGTGACTCCAAGATTCTCAGGATAGATGACCCATTAGGATTGGGTGACTAAAACGGGAACTCAATCTAATGCCTCATTTCCTCTCACAGATGAGACAAGCTTTATGACTTGACCTCTGCCAATAGGATCTTGTCGTCCTACAGTGGCCACGTTGTAATCTCACACATCGCTGTCTCGCTTAATTCAAAAATAATATCAAACACATTAGCAAAAGCATAGGGCTAGAAAATCCAATTTGAAATTCATACAGTGGCATTTGTAGACTTGATCACTCCATATGTGTTATGTCACATGTGGTTTCAGCGGACATTCATCTTCAGCAGGAGATAAGTTACGGGCAAAACAAGTTCAAAATGAAGAGATGCATCCAGTTGCACAGTTAAAGCACTGGGGGACACAGGGTTTTTTTTTCTCAGACTGTACAACTGCTGTGAAAACTCTCCAGAACTGTTTTTGCAACTTTTTCTTGTCACAGTTTTTTGTTTCCCTCCAATTGTGACATTTTCAGTTTTGCTATCTGTTGCTCAGTAAACCATGTTGGTCCAGACAGAAATAGCTTCTACACTTCTGGATGATTTGTCATGATATTCTATACAGACATTCACGGTACACAAAGAATGAAGCCTATCTGGAGATCAAGTAAAATGACTCACCTCTTATATATATATCTCTCATGCTATAATGTGTACGGCCCTAGATGCTAAAGTCATGTGAGTTTTCCTCAAGCACCACTTAGAAGCTGATGTTTTACCAGTTTTGGAGGCTAACTACTGTGTGGATTGCCATTAAAGGTATAGACACTGTGCCCCACAGAATGAATAGTAATAGTTCGTCCTGAATATCATCTAGTCATCAGCCTGCACATCTTCAAATGTTCATTACGTGTTAGGTTGAAGCCTCAGTCTGAGTTCATGTTGTTGTAATATAACATTTTTAATGACCTAATGACAGTAATATCAGCCCAAAGACACCTCGTGACCCAAAAGGATGATGCTCTTCAAGGAAACCAGAAACATTGCACAACAGTTCTTGTATATATTTCCCTTCATTCTCAAGAGCAGTTGGGTGCCGTCTCCCTCTTATCTTTTTATCTACTGCACACCAGTGAGAGCAAGCAAAGACTGTCCTCCAACCATGGACGAGTAATTACTGAGGCAGAATACAGAGCAGACCTTTGTACAGACTGATACTTTTCATAAGATAACTGTCTGAAAAGGCTAATGAGCTTCACGGTGTCAACAGACGGTGCTGTACTGGCCAAAAAAAACTTTTAATTTGACACTTCCATTGTCTATCATCAAGGGGAGAAAGACAAAGAGTGCCTGCAACTCCTCAAGGCTTCTGGGTGACTGTGTCTGTCGGAGTGTTCAAAACACCACCAGCAGCTAGTAATGTGGAGTAGCTCCTTGTGCTAAGCGGGCTCGAAACAAACGGGTTATTTAGAGCCTACTTCATTTGCACTTGTGGAGAAAGGGCAGAAAGGAAACGTGAAGCCCTTGATGGTTCAGTGTTGGATGTATTTAATTAGCCAATTCACTCTGCGCTTTGCCACCTCAGTGGGCACAATACGTCTTTGTATTTTTAAAAGTAATTGTCACTTGCCGCATCAGCAGATCTAGGCAAGCGGTCGAGAGCAGAAAAAAAAATTATTAGCCCCATCCCTACTAAGAGCATGTAAAAATAGACAGAGGCAGATATTATGCTGCACTGTCGGTTATAGATAACCTGTAGAGACTTAATGCCCCGTTTCATTAAGCAATAAAATAGAAGTGGTGAGTAATAGATGATTTTTCTTTGCTCAACTGTGTGAGCTCTGCAGGCGGTTTTGGTGGTTAACACAGTTCATGTGGTCTCATCGTGATTTACAGTAGGTGCCAAAATTCAAATGTCACACTCATCCACAGTCGAATTTAAACCATGAGGCCGCACTTGAGCTGTGATTTGTAGTCAACGCTGACATAGTCACACTGTGCAGACTACATGTTGTTAAACTTCAGAGATTACAACTAAGAAACTGAATAAAAATGGCTTAAGAAGAAATTGTTTCATGGCTATGGAGGAACCAAAGGTAAAGTAGGTACCCGAACTGAAGTTGTTGTTTTATTGGAGCTGAAACTTGGAACATCATTGGATTATTTGTAGCCCCAAAGCAATTCTTTTGTGCTTTTGTGTATCCAAACTTTGTAGTGCATAGGGAATTGTTTCAGAATATGCTTATTTTACTACATTTTTATAGTCAAGTGAGACGATGCATTAAAGTTACGCAACAATTCAATTCGAACAATTTCAAATTTTGTTTGGCTTTCTCCCACCATTCAAAGACATGCATGTTAGGTTAATCTGTGACTGTGGATGTGAATAATTGTCCCCATTTGTCAGCCCTGAAATGGGCTAGCAACCTGTCCAGGGTGTTTCCCACCTCTTACCCAGTGACAGCAGGGATAGACTACAGCACTCATACGATCACTTTGGCCCTCTTAGTTTAGTGTGTTTACATGCTTTGGTTTTCTAATTACAACTAAACCCAAGGTTCGGTTTAGGTTGATAAAAGTGTTTCTAGATGAACAGTCAGAGGATGAAGTAGGAGCACTGTATTTATTGGCTGTGAAACCAGCCCATACCATGATGGAGAAGGTGTGAAAATGTTAAGGCCCATTTTCAAACTTCAACTTTACATTTTCACAATGACTCTTGCCACTAGCACGTTACATAAATACCATCAACTCACTGAAGCGCATGCACACACACACACACGCACACACACACACACACACACACACACACCAATAGAGCCACTTCCAGACAGGAATCACCTTGCTTCACAAGCTGTAATTACACTCAAGTAGAGGATGCAGCGTTGCACCCTGGGGCTAAAGTTCCTGTATAATAAGCTTTCATCATGTGCCAACTCCAGAACAATGTCCCACATATCAACCAGCAGTGCTTTTTAGGAAACACAAAAAAGAAAAGATCATCCATCAGTTTAATCTGTTTCGTTGACAGTAATAAGAAAAATACAAAATGCATTTTATAGCACATAACCATGAACCCTTACAGGCTTTTTAACCATTATAAACATCGACAATCTGACAATGTTAAAAACAACTACGAAATAAATGCTACTATCAACTCTATGATAAACACTATTGATGCTGTCACTCTCTTCCACTTTTTCTTTTACTTACTCTGTGTTTACATTAAGCAGGGTTCTGCACCACCATTCATCTTCACAGACGCAACCACAAACCACAACTCGATGATGTGCTAAACAAGCTGCTGCACGCACGATTCATTCTATCCTGCTGTAATCTTCATACCAGTCGTCTACTGGCAACACGTTCAAGTTCACAGAGGTTCCACTTTCCACCGCTGTTCAAGGTCACTTTCTTGGCTTTTGACCTTTGCCCTCACAGTCTCAGGTACGCCACCTAGGAACAACAGGAAAAAGGTTAGCAAAGGTCAGTATCTGTGTAGCACCATGTGAAACATGAGAATTAAATAAAAGTAGGAGAACCTTAAACAAACAACTAACAGCACACATTTCTGCGCTGTATTCTTTTTTTGTTCCCCAAAGCACAGATGTACTGGATCTCCACGGTCTGCCGATCAGCACAGCAACACATTATCTGCAATTAACGTCTTCAAAACACAAGCACCACAGGTGGTAGAGATTTAATCAAGTTCAAAAACACACATTGAGATAAACAAAGCCCAGAAAACAAATCAGCTCAGCCCAGTCCGCTTTCTCTCGCTCTCTCTCTCTCTCTCTTTTACCATCTGCTACGGTTGGGTATTTGCCCGCTGCAGACAATGGTTGCGCTCCACTGAGGGCTCTATCTTGGAATGATGGATGAAGGCATTTGCCTCACTCAAGGCCTTGTCTTCTCCATCCCTATGCCAATATCTGCTCACCACTGAAGCGCATCAGTGGTAATTCATACAAATGATAACAAACAGCAACGGGAGGTGAGCTGCTGCTAATGTAACTGTGAGTAGCAGAAAAATAAGACTCAAGAGTTATAAAGAAAGAGAGAGAGAAGGTGGATTCCTCAGAGATATTGGTCCATATTGACATGATAGCATCACGCAGTGGCTGCAGAATCTACTGTTCCACCACATCCCAAAGGTGCTCTATTAGCCCGAGATCTGGTGACTGTGGAGGCCAGTTGAGTACAGTGAACTCATTGTCATGTTCAAGAAACCAGTCTGAGATGATTCGAGCTTTATGACATGGTGCATTATCCTGCTGGAAGTAGCCATCAGAAGATGGGTACACTGTGGTCATAAAGGGATGGACACGGTCAGGACCAACGCTCAGGTGGCGTTGCAACGATGATAGGACATAGGAGAACAGAGGTTAATCTCTGGGTATTAATGGTACTGAGACAATGACAAGAGAATGGTTTAAGGAGTGAGCACACAATCCATTGATGCTCGGTGCCCGGGAATGTGTTGTGATAACACTCCAGACTTGGCAAGCAGCATGGAGAATATTTCTACACATGTGAAGAAGCCAGACAGAAAGACTAGTAGAACATAACTAAACAAACATATAGAGCATTAACCTCGAGAGACTATCCTGAAGTCAAAACAGACATGAGATGGGCAAAAAAAGCCACAAACCTCTAAAATGATGATGCATTTCTTTTATCGTCCTTGTGTGTGTGTTGGCCTTTCCCCAAGGATGAGCCAACTTTAAAAAAAAGGAACCACCTCTCACCATAATCCCCATAATTGTAACAACACTATGAGGTATCATTAAAATGACATTTTAATTGTGATGTTTTTTAATCAAGCAGTGATAACCTGATGTAAACTCCATTTATAAATTCTTCTAATGCATTGAATCAGGTGCAATGAATCAAGATTTGCAAGTCTAATTTATTTTGCCGCTCCTGGTGTGAGGCTGTGTGGGCTCCTAAAAGACAGAGGCGATGCGCGATCGATACGTCTTCACACTTCATTGTAAAACGTTTGATCGGTTTTCTGGATCGCTTTTAGTCCACACTACCGTAGCGCCGCTATGCGTCATCGCTGTGGGAGTCAGAAGGAGATTAATAAGGTGGGGGAAGTGAGGGGAGGGGGTGTTGCCTGTTCCTGGGCTCTAGAGTGACACTCGGTGCTGCAGCTACTTTACACCCCATTACACTGGCAGGCCCAGAGATGGAGGGCGGGAAACACAGCAGCCCAGACAACGCTAAGCATTCCACACGCAGCCTAATAACAGGCTGGCTTACGTTGCAGACTTTGATCTACTCTGAGCGACTGAAATTACACAAAAACCACACAACCTATTTAACACGTCTACCTGGAAACAGGATTCAGTTTCTGTGAGCAGGTTTCAGGACAATGACACTGTTTCATTTCCACAGCAGACAATATGATATGTAACAACAGCAAAAGCAGTTTGTGATAATATTATTAATGGCTCTGTGCTCTTGACATTTCCCATGAAGCCATGACAGCGAGCCTGCATGAACGACATCAGCATGGTGGCTGTAGAGCCGTTTATGGATTCAGTTTTCATTAAATGTATTATTCACATCTGTGCATTTCCTAAATCAACCAACATTAATGTTTTTATGCATAAATCAACTCAATTATTCAGCCTGTGGTGGAATTTGATTCACGTACTTCTGTTATTGCACATTTACATATACTGCAAGCTTGAACCTATCCAGTAAAGAGTTGTGCTTCTCTGATCTGAACAAAGGCAAATGAGTCCCGGCGTCGCTTGGGTAGGATTGAACGGCGGTTTGTTTTGTTTATAGGTGACATTAAGTGTTCTTGTTTTACACCCGGGTTAACTACAGTTTGCCTAACACTCATCAGGAATATTTAGGCACATGTAATCTACACTTGACTTACTTTTCTGATCATTCATCTGATATCTTGTCTTTTTGTAGCATGAAATGTACTTTTTCATTCCTTTTCCAAACTGCTTTGCCCTTGTAGAGGTCGCGAAGGTGCTGGAGCCAATCCCAGATTCAGACAAGAGGCAGGGTACACCCAGTCTGTCGCAGGGCTGACATACAGACAAAAAACCCATACACGCTCACATTCACATCTAGAGTAATGAAACGTACATTTAGAACTAATAACATCAATGATGGTTCAGTTTCATTAAATGTGCCAGTCAGCAATAAGCTGCTATGCACAATGCTGCACCCTCAGTTAAATGAGTGTTGCGTTGTGGCTGGGCGTGTACTTCTACATGTCAAAACTGTCTGCCGTGAACGAGGTCTCAAGGAGAACAAGGAGCTCCTGTTACGCATAGCTCCACTTTACTCCAGAATTAGTGACTGTGGATGTGCTGCTGGACATTTAAAATCCATCTTCATTCTCTGCTCTACATAAAGTGATTTAGAGCCAGTAGTCGAGTTAAATTCATTACAGTAAATCCGAGCATATGGCCACTTGAGAGCTACTGCTTAATGGACAACCATAAAGTTGGTGTGTATATTTTTACTGTCCAAAAATACAATCATTCAGCTCAATTATGCCTTTGAACGGGTTAGATGTAGTTGGGAATGATCCCTCTCAGGAGTGCTTTTCCTCACTTTTTTAACAGCGACTCTCAGATGCTCTCGGACCATCTCCGGTAACTCTAGATGGCCCCATGATCACATTACCTTCCCATCCTCTGTCGCCTATGGCACAACAGGCTTCTACGATAAGGAAGTGTTTGAGTATGTCAATTTATCACACCTGTTCTTCTCGCTTGCACAACCGACAGATGCTGCGTCTGGGTCGCTGTGTCTGTAGCCTGCTCCATTTCAACAGAGCCTAATTTCTCCACCCACCTACTGTTGCCACGGAAAACTGCTGGAGCCTATCCCGGTGAGAGGCAGGGTACATCACGGTATTAAGCACTACACAACCGAAATGTTGATGTTCTTGCACAGAGCTGTCCTTTCTTCAGTGAATCAATTCAGTCCTCACAGATTAAGAAAGACTTCGAGCCTTTAACTCAACACTCCTTTACCTTACTTTACTTTGCTTGGCAGACGCTTTTATCCAAAGCGACTTACAAGGAGCTAGCGCTGGGTGTCTGGCTCAGAGACACACCTGGTAGGGGATGGATTAGGAGTCATAAGCGTCATCCCAGTCTGACGCTTAACCCATTGAGCTACCAGACCCACTCCCTGACGAGGCTGACAACAAAAGCAACTTCACAGAATGTACAACAGCGGATTTCCTCCTCAGTTATTCACTCAAGGCACTGAACATTATTCCAACTCTTGTATTCTTCAGGAGATGGAAAACTTGTTTAAGTGGTGAGAGTCACTTCCTCAACTTTCTTGCGCAGGAAGTGGAGGATAATGGTGCTAATTACCCGTGTCACTATGTTTAAAACGGCTAAGAGAATAGAGTTGTCAGCAAAGTGAACACCTCCTATTTTCTAGTCAAAGGCTTTTCCTTGGCAACTCGAGCTAAATATATACATTTTACACAATTTCAGGTGTATAAACGCCTAAATAAAGCTAAAACCTCACATATGACCCACATAATCCCTTAACCAAAGCCGTTAACTGAAACCTCTGAATCATGAAATTAATTAAGGCAGGATAAAAACGCTGCCAAGCACCACGGAAAAACAAAGCGCTGTAAGTAAGTGAAATAAGGTACTGCTGCTAAAAGACTCCCTGCTGTGCTGCATGTACACTTCTTACAAAAATGTACAAAAAAGATTAGAAGACTTTTAGAAATACCCAAAAAATAAATAGTTGTTGCCATGCCTAAGAAGCAACACGACTTTATCGCCCTTGGCTGTACAGAGTAACCACCTTACCTCATAGGACCTCATGCGACGCATTGACGCGGGTAGTGTAGCGTTGCTGTCATCTATCACTTGCAGCAGCTCCTCACACACATTCACCGGCAGCACCACAGGATGTCCTATGGCACTGACCTCCCAACTGGTTATAATGCTGAGAACACACACACACATACACACAGGCTTGATTTATGGCGAACACATCCTTTTACAACCAAGACGAGTCCCAGAATAGCTGCTGTAAATCCCACGCTGAAGCATTCGAACCTGCCATTTTAATTAAGTTGTTCTAACGTGTAAACTGAACTGGATAACTTGGGATACATTAAAAGTGGATTGATGGCGAGTGTATGTGTGCCATTAATCACTATGCGTGATAGTGTGTGTGTCCTGTTTGAAGAGGGGGGGGGTATAAAGAAGAGGGAACTGAAAGGAAGAGTGATTGAGAGAAGAAAGATTGATGCTCTGTCAGAGTGTGGTGTTGATCCAGTTTGTTTGGGTGACATTTAGCCATCTGTGCCGTTCCTGAGGAGGAAAAGTCTTCCCAAAGTTTTGGCAGCTCTACTGAAGATATCACACTCAGGAAACATGGCTGCTATGTCTACATAACTACAAAATTTGCTAGCAGTCGCTCAACAACTAGGTTCTTCTTCAGGTAAAGCGGTTTACTTAGCGAAAGCAAATCAAGTTGTGATTTCTACATAGTGAATCATACTGCCGTGTGCATGGTTATGCAGTTAATGTAATGTTTGATTGATCATAGATCAGAATTTGTTCCATGGAAAACAAGTTGCCTCTATAATTACCATTAGGCTCAATTCCCACATGTATGAGACTGTCTGTTTCTCTTTGTACCGGTCTTCCACTCGACTCATAATCAAGTCACTGTCGGTAGTGACAAGAGTAATCCACTTAGGCGCTGGCTCGCTGATTCTCCAGCCAATTACTGGGCATTGTAACAACACATACTGCAACCTCTGGCTGCAGTCGACTGTAACCGACTGTGTCCAGAATAAGAGGGCTGTCAGCCTGGGAATTCAGTTCCCCAGGCCTAACATTTAATTTTCAGACGTCAGAGATGAGTGATGAAGGATGAATGGTAAATTATGAAGGGGGACTAGGAGTGTGAATAACACCAGCGTTTAGCTTTGGAGAAAAACTTATGTGTTAGCTTGTTATTAGAAAGAAAGGGGAGAAATGACTTGTGTCACCATTGCCCTACAGGGCAAGTAAAATCACTTGAACATTACATATTCATGTAAAGATTCTCAAATAAATGTTGAACTGGAACCATAGAATTTAAGTACATGTATGTAAATATTATAATGTTTTTAAAAACTGTCGAATTAAAAGCAGGAGATTTTACAGTTGTACCAAGTCTTTTTGTCTGTATTGTTATTTCTTGATATTTATCAGCCGGTAACTTTACGCGCTGACAACAGCTGCCACTAAATCAACATTTTCTTTATGCATGTTCAGAAATTGACACTGGATATTTTATTGTTATTGGATTGGATCAAAATCCATATTGGTCACAAAACTGAGACGGGCTGTATCATAAACAAGGTTTTTATTCATTTGTGGCAAAAGGTGATATTATTTCTGCTGTGTGGAAAAAGCTGATACAATAACTGAAATTCTCTGCTCTCATTCTGGCTTGACAGCAATTGTTGTAATAGCCTGTTTTACAGTGCTGACGTCTCTCTTGGTGCCCAGCTTGCACCTAAATGAAACAGTTTTTTGTGCATCACTCAGCTCTCGCAGTTCAACATGTACTTTAAATGCACTCTTACTGCTTTGAATGAGAAGCCAGGATTTCTCCTTTCATGCGAGTTTTGCTCCTAATTACCTTTTCTCTGTCAGTCAGCCGACGGGCTTGTCAAAATGGTAGAAACAACACTTCCCTGTACCGCCTTCACTCTACACTGCTGCAGGGAAGAGGAGGAGGAGGAGGGTAAAAAAAATGCTGAGTGCTCATTCACTTGAAAATAATGAGGGTGGAAGGGTCTTCCAGTGGGGTGCTGCCGTGCTGAACATGGAGACCACATGCAGCACATCCACCCACACCTCTCTAATGCGTCGCAGCGAGGTACACAGAGCCTCGCTCCAGTCAAAACAACATCTTCTGTATGTGCAACAGACTTGAACGTGGCTTATGCAACTGACAACATCGTAAGTAATAAACACCTTTGATGACAATTAAGTCTGAGCATGGGCCCTTAGCACAAAGGTTCCTATTAAGACCTAAAATCTGATCTCCAACAAAGCAATTTTTCATTACTGGCAGTGAGCTGAGACAGGTGGTGATTGAGAGGGTGTGCAGAAAAGATGAAAGGATGTGATAAAGAAGAAGAAAACAAAGATTGAAGGGTGGGAGTGTGGGTATCTGGGGCAGTGGAGGATTGAGTACGTGTCCTCACTTACTCTCTCTGCTGGATGCCCGTGCTGGAGCAGGTGACATAGAGGAGTTTCAGGGCTCTGGCAGCTTCGGGTGATGGAGTGTGAAGCACGGCGGAGCTGATAGACCTCTCGTGCCCGGCGCACGTCTCCGGGACCGACGCTATGATCGAGTCGCTGTTCAGCAACCAGAGCTGCAGGTGCAAAAGACGGGTCACTTCACACTGGAGATACAGCTGTTCCACGTCACACAGGAAGTGTTAGAGTCACCTTTTACTGGCCCTTATGTTCTGCTTGAAGTAGCTCAATAAACTAATCTAATACTGTTTAACACATACATGAATTACATACATACATATACATATATACATACATACATATACATATATACATACATATACATACATATATATATACATATATATGTGTGTATATATATACGTGTGTATATATATACGCATATACATATATACACATATACATATATACATATACATATATATATATAAATTATACAATTAGAAAGTAGCCATCAGCAGAAGATCAACCACCTTTAATTAGGAAGCAGAATTTTTCATTTCATATTTTTGTCTGAATCTGGTCTATCAATCTGTTTTTAATGTGGTGGTGAATTACTGTCGTTCTACAAAGAGCCGCTGATTTTGCTGCCAAGAACCTGCCATATTCCTTTCTCCTGTTGAGGACTGCACTGCTACTGAAATGTCCATTTTTTTCTCAGATTATGTTAATGAGATCTTACCAATAAAAAAGCTTTTCCATCAGGAGTCTGGACAGAGAAGTGGAACGTGCTCAGTGATTTGGACAGCCCCAGCAGTCTGGCTGCTACAACCCTCTCCAGGAAGAGAGATCTGTCCAAAAAAGATTTATTCATTAACATATCCGGTCATCAATGGACATATGAACAGTGGGTCTAAGATAAAGTTCTTTAACTGTCTATGGTCATGTGCGTGCTCTGTGTGATTTGGTTTTAAAGAGGTGGGAAAAAACAAACACTGTGAAACACTGAGGTTTCAAACTAGCACAGTGGGAGACGTGGTTATTAAAATGATTAATTCATAACTAAAATTATAATAATGCAATTGTTTTTTTTAAAAGCTTGAACTCTGTGCTGATATTTGTCATTCCCCAAAGTTTCAGCAAAATCCAATCAGCTTGGCTGAGACTTACATACAAATGAACTCAACTGATTTATGGTGTGATTTTATTGTTTGGGCCAAAAATATACAACAAGTCACATTTCACCCAGAAAAGACTGTGACATCTATTTTCTCTCTTGGATCTCCTGCACATAACAGCCACTTTCTATTTCCCTATGAAACAGGTTGATGTAACAGCTACAGTTTTCTAATTATCACCACTAGAAGCTTGGATAAAAACCTGTTATGCGAAGCTTCTGGCTTTCTGTCTCCTGCTGCGGGCTCCACCACCACCTGTGTGATGTACAGTTTGAGGGTATCTGTAAGATAGGACAGAGAAAAGCTTGTATGCAAGACTGAAATTTATGCTTATTTATGAAAATCTATCAGAACGATGCATACCTGGTGCAACAGCCTCTCCCAGCACTGAGGAACAGCTCTTACAGGAGAGGAGCGTCAGTCGACGACAGGGTTTCTGCACGTCACAGGGAGTAAAAAGCAGAAATCAATCACCTCAATACACCCATCTTTAACTCGGCTGTTATAGAACGGCAATCAATAGCCACTATAAGCAAGATGGAAGACACGGAGAGATACTGTATACCGCAGGCAAACTGTCGTTCGTTCCGCTGCTCCTTCAATCTGCCGTCATGTACTGAATTCACACAGCTAGTGCACAGAATGACAAATACAAAATATAGGGAGATCCGTAGCTACAGGGAACTGGAGTTTGACTTCACTCACTCACTGATGCTGTCTGTTCTGTTTGGCAGTGCTATAATGAGCACATATATATTTATTTCTTACCCTCTACAGTAATAAAAAATACTAACATGTTAGAAGTGTCTACAAAATGTACAAATACTGAGTGTGACCTCTGTAAGAGGAATTTGGAGACGTCAAGGACATAAATAGAAGTGGAAGGCCTATCAGTTTCTCACAGTTTCTGCTTAGAGGGAGCAGAAGAAGTCCAGCAAGGACCTGACTCAGCATCTGGCAGCTTCATCTGGATCAAAGTTGATCCTTCAATAGTCCAAAGAAGCTTGATCAAGAATGTTTTTTGTAGAAAATAGCAGCCAAGAAACCACTTCTTGTATTTCCAGATATTGTAATGCAAAAACTAAGAATTAAATATAAACAGCCATTGTAGAATTGCTAAAAAAATAATCTAATGAGGGCCTAAGACTTGTCCACAGTACTGGAGCTATAAATCATTTTTTGTTTTATTTAGTGACTTCATGAAGTTTTTTGTTACTTTATCCAGTAGAAAAACACCATGTTTTACACTTCATTCAAAAGCTTTTTATTTACAGACCCTCAGACTTGTGCTAAAACAACCCACTACTGTATTAATTTCCTCTGAACGTTTCTCACCTTTGGATCTTCATTGCTCTCTGAACCAACAGGGCTCACGAGCTCTGTGAGAGTCTGTTCACAGCCGCCATCTTTGGCGAGGAGGAGGAAAGTGTCGCCCACTAAACAATCCTCGGCTCTGGGCAGCAGCTTCTTGTTAGCGAATGGATCGGGGTGGCAACACCAGTCGTCAACGATGGCGTTCCAGTTGCCATTAGGGAGAGGAAGAACTCGTTTAAACACCCTGAAGAAGAGAAACACAATGCGCTCACGTGTTTTTAGCCACCAGCTGGTCGTGTGATGTACAGTAACTTTCTCCATGTGCTGTGAGAGGTCGTAAAACCAAAGTTGTGGGTTTATAGAATGAGTTTATAGGTAACATTCTAGTGAAGAAGTTAATATTATGCAGAGTTTCGGGCTCGACAGACATAACGTTTAGCGGGTGCTTCGTGATGATTGCTGTTAATGGTAACATTAGTACCTCAGAGCAGCTCATTGTTACAACCCACAATGAGGCATGATGCCGTGGAAGTTTTATCTTGCTGTGAGAACTACTCCTGACAACTCTCTATCCTTGTGTGTGTGTGTGTGTGTGTGTTATTGCTGAGAAACATTGCTAGAGGGCAAGGGTCTGATAACGCTGCTATTCCAATTTTCAGCAAGCCACACTGCTGACCAGAGGAAGCTACAAGCTGAAGGCAAAAGGAACAAAACCACTGTCTAGCTGAACCACCTCAAAGAAGAAACCATTGTTTTTTAATAGGTAGCACAGACCTTGACGTCACACTGACTCTATCACTCTAACCCACTCAGGCTGACAACTGTGGACTCCAACTCCAGCGCCATCCATCAATTTTCCTTTCTCAGATCATCACTTCTACTGCTGGGTCACACCATCAATAAATGCTCGCTCCTTTTCCTGCGGAGGAGGGTGTAAATAAAAACCCATTTCCACTGCTGCTCCCTGTCCCTCCCCCCCTCCTCCTACTATCTGCTCCTCACCTGTCCTCCAGCAGTCTGGTCATGCAGCCCTGGCAGTAGAAGCAATAAGTCTCTTTTGCCCGGAGTGTCTCCATCACACTGTCAGAAGTCTCTGTGGAAGGCCGAAGGCAAACAAATAAATGAGCCAGATTTGGTGAATAGGTGGTAACCTTGTAGTACAGAGAGAAAATCCTGGGTGGCAATGGTGGCTTGGTTATGGAGCAGTCTCAATCAATCTGATTCTGACTGAATTTGTCAATGACTGTCCTCATCTTAAACTTTAATATGGCAGAAGATGGAGTTTGGAAATGTTACGCAACAACTCCAGGGTATAGTTTTGATGATAGGAGATCAATTCAGAAAGTGAAGGGAGTATTTTCATGACATGAGCGGGGAGCCACTGAGGATCCTGAGAGAAAAATTTACACCTTCCCCGTCTCAGATGACCAATCTACTCAATCCAATTAATTCAGAATAGACGGCAGACTTTAAATAGCCGCGACAAGGCTTTGTTCTCGTCTTGGCACAGAGGAGTCTGGCAGAGCAGAGGGACCCTACCTTACACGTGTCTGGATGTGTTTCTAAAGTCGTCCTCAGGCTTTACCTTCATTGGAGCTCTGTGTGACACCGATCCGCAGCCTGTAATGCAGCTCCTCCACCGAAGACTCTCCTGCAGGTGTCGGCACACAGGAACCCTGAACCAAGGTCACTCCTGCTGGTAAAGTCAGGCTCAGGTCGCCTTGTGGAGTCCGGATCTGGAGGGAAGAATCTCCACCGGTCACGACCACGTCAGCAGGTCTTCTGGCTACATTTTCCCTGGTTTGTATAGACAGGTTTGAAGTAAAACACGTGACCCTTGTTTTGAGAGGATTATAAGTAAATATGAGAAGACAGCTGGGTAAGGCTGCAAAGAATTATTAATAATTATATCTATTTGTTTTTTAAGTAGCTGTAAGCAGATGATGATTTGCATTGTAGCTTGGGAAATTAATAAAAACTACAATTAACTGTAATAAACTTACTGATTCATTGCTTGTAGTTCAGTTCTGCACAATAAAATAAAAAACAAATCAATTCCCCCACAAACCTAGCAACATCCAATCACCAGCTGCACAAATGAATTTGCCTCATTTCCAAGACATAAGGATTGTGGAGAAGCTGTAATCGGTCCGAGTCTAATACGGTACAGTCACTAATGAGCAAGCCTTTGATTCACAGCTGAATCTGTTGTTTTCTATATCAGGTACTTTGTGTAGGAACAGCAATAAAGAGAGTCTAATATCTATCCCAACATCACCTGCAAAGCTGAGCTTTAAACAGTAAAGAACTTTTAGCAGTAATAACGTTTCTGTTGAAGGAAGTGATGAATAAAAACAGACCACTTGCAGAGAGAAACAGTTTTGAAGCAGAAAGCTGGATCCAGGCTGTGCAGCTTCTTTAGTTACAGGAATTTATCTTCTCGTTATTTGATTTTCTTTCTTACAGTATGAGAAAGACATGCAGTTTAAAGTCCCATTCTGAAGGATCAGGGGTTTTTATTTTATCACCCATATCTCTCCTAGTCCTCACATACCCGAAGCCCTATATTAACTGTGCTAAATGTGGTTATATGTAATGAGACTTTTCCCACTGTGTAGTTGGGTATAGAGCCCCCTCTTCACCGTAAGCTTCATCTAGTTTTTGAGGAGAGAGAGAAGTGAACAAGTGTACCGCATCAGCGCCATCTAGTGATGCTTTAGGCGCATTACACATATTTTAATCAATTTCTTAAAACCTTTCCTAATTTCTTAAGGAAAAAATCACTGATCCATGTCCATACATTATACAGACAGCAACACTGCAGTACCATCATTTAAATTAATCTAAATTATTAAGCTTAATTAAGCCAGTATATTTTGAATAACCTACATGAGCTTATGCTTATTACATATTTTTGGTAAAGTTTTTTTTAACATATATTCAATTTTTTTGATAAATACAAGAGACAATAAACCATTAAATAACAAGAGTCATAAATAAGATGCTAAATAAAGTTTTAATTTGAGGTTTGTCAAAACATTCACTTTGGATTTGCTCACATCTTCATGAAATAGTTGCCTCGAACACTTTTCCTCTTCTCTGTGACTGAAGATGGTTGTGAGATCACCTCACAACCGTGTTGTAAAGCAAACTGTCAAGTGAGGGGTTTACTTTTAATAATATGGTTAGCAGATGAATAGGGTATAGATATTTTATAGAAGAAGAAATTCCGCCAAATTACTTTTGACCAGACACACATAACTTAGAATGACCACAGATGACCTCCTGGAGCTGGTAAAATAGCATAATAATGTGTTATTTCACATGCTTGATGTCATTAACTTACAATGTAGTTGTACCTTAATGCTAACGTTTGCTAATGTGCACATTGCAAAGCTTGTGCACATTGTTTAAAGGAGCATTACGCTGATAACACGGTGGCGTGTACAGACCCATTCATCGCGGCTGCTGCAGAAATGAGCTACTCATTCAGACGACTGCTCACCTCAGTGAAACATTTATGATTTCACTGAAACAACAACCACATGTTACATTCACATGTGTGGAGCTAAGCTAACGCTCGCCTGGTGCGCCCATCTTACATTATGTGGCAGAAAAATGTTAACCAACTGCAACAGTTTAATTATTAGAGTAAAAATAATTACCCGACAATAAGTAGTCCACTCTGAAGCCTTTTTCTGAGCTCTAAGAAGACTCCAACTCCCTGTGTTTTGGACAACATCCCCTTTTCGTCCATTAATTTAGCGCAATATTCAAAAAAATAAATACCTATTCAAAACGCTTGCAACATAGCAAGTAAAATAAGCCCAAAAGCTCATGTATCTCTTTTGGTAGAAACAAGAGAGAAGGACCTGGATCCAGGTATACTTGAAACAAGAGGTTCGCGTTTGGCTGCAGCGTGACGAAACCGTCGGTGTCAAGTAGGACAGTGAAGAAAGAAGACCATCCGGTCATACCTTTCAAAATATATGCAGCATGATAGATTTTACGCTGTAGATTCAAGTGTATGTTTGAGTCACTGCTCACTGCCTCGCTACCAAGCGGGGATGTGTCAAATGCAGAGAATAAATTTCATTGTAACATGTAATAATGTATTCAATGACAGTAAAGATTCTTCTTCTTCTTCTTGTTTTAATGTGGAAGACAGGTCATATAACTTCCGACACGCTTGTAAAACTGGGTGACTTGACGCACTGAGAGGCGGAAGACGTCAATGCGGAAGTCGGGTTGGACGCTGCGGTTGGTTGGACGGGTAACTAATCTGCAGTGCAGTCTGGGAGCTGTCAATCGTCTTGCTTTGTACCTCTGGTACTGGAAGCAACTGATGCGCTCATCACGGTTTATTTACATACAGCGGGGCAGTGCTAAGACAAGTAAGAATAAGTTGAATTAAATTACCTGTTGTCAGCTTTCAGCTTTTTGTCGAGGGATCTGACTTGTATGAAGGTGAGATATCTAAGCTAGGCCCATCATTTTAACAACATGCTAAGTTACTAACCTTAGCTAGCTTGCTAGGTATATTATTGACGATATCAGCCGTTTTTAATCGTCGAATCAGACGCATAAATGAATGACAGTGGCGGGCGTGTGTACTATAACAGCGAGCTTTTTTGTCAGATTGATTTTTTATGGTTATTCAGTGTCACGTACGTTAGGGTGTTGAATCACCTCACCTAGCTAAGAATCAGACAGCTAGCTGTTGGCTAACATTACTATAAACAAACTGCAAAGGCAGTGACGCTTATTCACTGATGAGGTTTGTAAGGCTGTTGTTGACTTTGACTCGTACTCATTCCCCCCTACTCGTATTAGTTCCACCTCTGTGGCGCTGATGGCACAAACATGGTTCTAAAGTGAGTTTCACTTGCACAATATTGAGTGGACTACGACTGATGCTCGAGCTGTATGGTGTTATATATTTTATTATAGATCTTAGTTTAAGTTGGAAAAGGGGCGTACAGCATAAATATGAGTCATTAAGCATCATAAAGTACATGCAAACTATTACATATTAAACTAGGCTAGATTTAAACTGAATATAAAATAGAATGAAATGTAGTTTCCCTCATGAATTGTGTTGGAAAGTGGGGGCTACTCAGCCGACAGAGCTTCTGTCAGCATCACTGCAGGAGCCCATTTTGCTTCTTTTCACCAGCTGCAGAAATCTATTGCATCGAATACCATTTCTTCACAGTAATGTTTTTTTCTGAAAGGTTGCATTGTAGGAGTGACACCATCCTCTGACAGGTGATGACTCCACTTCTCTAGATTGCATTGTGAGGACATTTTATAGTGCAATACATGGGTATAACAAACAAAACAAAAGACCAAGACTGTATTAGCTGCTCATGTCAGACTTTGCTCCTGCTTATTGTTACTCTGACTCTGCCTGTTACAGTGACTCCAGCCACACCTTGATTTTTATTGATCGACTCAGGCTTCTTGATTCATGGTCAGAACTTATGATCATGTTCTGTGTCATTTCGTCTAATCTTACTTTAAAAATGTGTTTCTCCTTATTGCAGGTGTAATGTACATATGTGTGCCTGGTGTCTTACGTTAGCAAAATAACCTCCTAGGAGAATGAATGCAGAGGAAGTGGAGCTGCTCAGTGACTCCAAATACAGGAACTATGTGGCAGCAGTGGATAAAGCCCTCAAGAACTTTGAGTACTCCAGTGAGTGGGCAGACCTCATCTCTGCACTGGGTAAACTCAACAAGGTAAAGACCAGGCAGCACACTTATGCTGACTATATGTTGTAGATGAGGCAAATATGTAGATAAACCACACACGTACATAGTAAATACTGTACATAAACTGTAAGCTTAACACACAGCAGCAGTTGACCTTTACTAATTCATTGATATTTTATTGCCATTTCCACTGGAAGAAGCATCAACGTATGTGGGTTGTTAACTTCAATGCACTCAATGAGTTTCACATCAAAAGTGGAAAATATCAGAATAGAAAACAATTACACTTTTCTGGTCTTGTTCAAATTGTACTCGGAAACGTTCTGTGTGTCTAACCACCTGTTTCAGGTTTTGCAGAACAATGCAAAATACCAAGTGGTTCCCAAGAAGCTGACAATAGGGAAACGGCTGGCCCAGTGCCTCCATCCCGCCCTCCCCAGTGGTGTCCACCGCAAGGCTTTGGAGACCTATGAGATCATCTTCAAGATCATTGGCCCCAAGAGGCTTGCCAAAGACCTCTTTCTATATAGGTAATGTTGTTTTACAGCATAAAATGAGTTGGACTCTAAATGTTTACCTAATATCTTAACAGAATCCATGTCTTCTCGGTCCCTGTAGCTCTGGGCTTTTCCCTTTACTCTCTAATGCCGCTATGTCCGTGAAGCCTGTGCTTCTGGGGCTGTATGAGACCTATTACTTGCCTCTGGGGAAGACTCTGAAACCTGGCCTACAGGGGCTACTGACTGGAGTACTGCCTGGTCTGGAGGAGGGTTCTGAGTACTACGAGAGGTAAAAGGGGCAGAAATGCACTTGATATGATACTGTTCATCAAACTAAATTTAATATTACAAAAAGGTGTAAAGTAAATAGTAACTGTAGTTTTTAAATTATTTTATTTCTTAAAGAAAACAACTGTTTTCACTTCTGAGTGTCCGCTTTGCTTTGTAGAGTTATGTCAATGCTAACATGTAATATGTAATTACATGTGCTTTGTCCTGTCTGTGTTCATTTCACAGGACCAACACCTTGTTGGAGAAGGTAGCTGCAGCTGTGGAGCAGACGGCCTTCTACAGTGCCTTATGGGGTAGTATCCTGACCAGCCCTGCTGTGCGTCTCCCAGGCGTGTCCTTTGTTTTGCTGCACCTCAACCGCAAGCTCTCCATGGAGGACCAGCTCTATGTCATGGGCAATGACATAGAGCTCATGGTACACAATAAACACTCGGTGCAGCCTTGACTGTACAGTCTATGAGCAGTTTCACAGAGATTCTGGCAGTCACCACTATTTTCTTATTTGAAATCTGTTTTTTTGTAAGAATAAAATCTGTGCACACTAAAGACCACTCGTACCCACGCTTCATTGGCATCTTAAAATAACTATATTATATTATTTACCAGGTGGAGGCAGTCAGTACCTCAGTTCAGGACTCCAGTGTGTTGGTGCAGAGGAGCACTCTGGACCTGATCCTCTTCTGCTTCCCCTTCCACATGAGCCAGGTAAGGTATAAAAGCTCATGTGTGAGTTGGGTTGGCTGTTTGTTGAATTCTTCACCTCCAACGTATTTCTGGACCCTGTGTGTGTTTTTGTGTGTTAGCAAAACAGTCACAAATGTTCTGTTGTGCTCAGGCTACTCGCCCTGACATGATCCGGATCCTGTCAGCAGCTTTGCATGTGGTTTTGAGAAGAGACATGTCCCTCAACCGGAGACTCTACGCCTGGCTATTGGGTGTGAAATACACACACAGACACATTACTGTCAGTCAGATTAACATCATTATGTCACTTCTGGAACTTTGTAGAATGAGGGAGGAATGTCTAAAGCGTCCTGATAGTAGAAAATAATGGAACTGGGAGACTTTACATGAACCTAGTACCTTTTTTCCAATGTGTACAGTTTAAACCTGACTTATGTAAACACAACAAATGAACCTATATATACACATTGAATTGACCAACTGTTCCTAAGAAGAAATGTATTTTTAAACCTGACTGACACAAAGATTTTGACATAATTTTAATCATAATCTTATCAGGAACATTCTTTATTTCTTTATTGGTAAATAAAGTCATTTTCTTAGACATGTCCACTATGTATATCAATGCAGTGTTGCAGTTTTCATTTTATGTTCTGTAGAACATAGAACGTAGGCTCGTATCAGCTGTGGTCATTGTCTTACTTTATTTTCTTTTGTTTGCAACTCACTGTGGACGATCATGCTGGTAAGTGTCTCTATGGCCAAGGAACTATCTGGCTGAAATGCAAGTGATTTTTGGCAATGGCCAGTAGTTTACTTGGAGAACAAAGAAGAACAAGAAATGAATTGGTAAAAATGGAAAAAAAAGAATGGAACAAATGTAGAGTACATTTTGTAAAGTGCCTTGTGCCCAAATATGCTTATTCTAATTGTACATATGTTCTTTAAAGGCTTTGACAACAATGGTGTGATGATAGGCCCCCGCAGCACTCGACAGAGTAACCCAGAGGAGCATGCCAGCCACTATTTCAACACTTTCTCTAAGGACATGCTCGTCCAGGTGAGGTTTCAGGAAGATCACAAATACAGGTCACCACTGGAAAATGCTACATATGTTCGGAAGTTCAAAAGCCGCTTTATTCCTGCTCCTTTCACATCCTCTCTGGGGTTTGTGTTTATGTTCTGCTCACTTATTCCCATCAGCCTGTCCTTTGAAGACGGCTCCCAATTTTACTAAAGACTCTTATGCAGACCCCAACACACACTAACACACCTGTGTGAACTGTCCTGTCATGCACGTTCTGGCATGTGATAAAAGATGGTAAAAAGTGCCACCAGGAGGGAAGGAGTTGCTCGTATTTTGATGTTACTTATTTGTTCCTCCTTCCAGTGAGACAAGTCGGAACAGCAGGGATCATCTGTTCCAGGCTTCGCCACATTATGTGGCAGATGAAGTGTGAAACGCATACAAATAGAATAAATTAGAGAGACTTGATGCAAATATGAGATTCATTCTGCCAGATATGATCGTAGATATTATCTGGGGTTTGTGTGTGCTTTCAGGCAATGGTGGGGATCTTGCAGGGCAAAGCCAGAGGCGGAGAGGAGGAGAGCGTCCTAATGCATGATCTCAAGCCATTTCGCATTCTTATAAGTCTGCTGGACAAACCAGAGCTTGGTAATCAGTTACAACTCAGGATTTGGATATGTTTTAAATTATAAATGAGGAAACATGTCACTCCAGTTTATCTGATTGTTCCAATATCATCCGTTTGTTTCTCTCAAGGGCCTGCAATCCTAGAGGATGTTTTGATTGAAGTGTTTCGGACTCTACACACACAGTGCCGAACAGAGTTGGACCTCCAAAACCAGAGTCAGTTCAGCAAAGATCACACACACCTCAGCAGGTCAGTCCAGTGCACAGCTCGCTGTTTGTCCCCTGTCTACATTATTTATGATAATAACAATGAGCAAACGAAATCCATTATAAAAGTTAGGTTGTTGAATCATCAAAGAAAAAGAAATTGAAATAAAACAAATCGCATACAGTATATTAAACCTTTTAATTGACACATTATTAGGAGATCAAAATTAATTTGAACTTGTTTTGCATTCTAATTTCTAATACAGTCTCTGAATGACAATTTTTGTATTTGGAATTTGGGAGTGTTAATTTTACTCAAACATATATCTTTAAATAGGAAAATTGCAGAACTTGATCATTTTGCAGTGGCCTCCTAATCATTACGTTTAGTTTTTTTCACGTTACTAATTTTGTCTTCTGTATCATTCCCTAGCAAACTACGAGAGAACAAGAAAACAGCAGAATTGATTAAAACAGCCAATCTGCTGTTCAACTCTTTTGAGCCATACTACATGTGGGACTACATCGCTCGCTGGTTTGAGGAGTGCTGCAGGTTTGTAGGTTCAATTGTCTAGTGATGGGGAGATGCACCCGAACTATGCTTGTTTATTTGTTCATGGAGAAAAGGATTTGAAACTTTGGGCTTTCAAACGATGACATCGGGTTGTTGTTTTAGTCTGTGTTGAGACTTTTCCAGTACCTTTGCACCCATAGCACAGCGTCTGGCTTACTAACAAACAATGATGCGTTGCAGGAGGACGGTAAACAGCAGCTCAGATGCACAGCGGCATTCTGGGAGCTTGGATCCCCCAGAGCTGTCGTTGGTGGAGTTCTGTCAGCTGGTTGATTTCCTCCTGGATATTGTTTCCTTGGTGAGACTTTTTTCTTTCTCCTTTACATTTATCTTTTCCACCCTCTCTGGCATTTTCCTACTCTTAATCTCAGTGTTCTTTGTTCCTTCTGTTTCTCTTTTACCTTTTTCTTTTCACTTAGGTTTTTTTGTATTTCTTTATTGCTCAAATGTTATTTCTGTGCTTCTCAGTGTTAATTCTTTCTGTTCATTTTCCTTTTCCAGACACTTCTGTATCACATAACTTCTCTTCACTCCTCTTCAGTGCCTTGCCTCCTCTCTGTGCTCGCCTCCTGTCCGTTTATCTGTATACATGCAGTCCCCACACATGTTTAAAATACCTGTGTGTTCTGTTTTCCTGCCCAGTATATTGTTTGCATATTGTTCAAAAAATATACTTTTCTGTATAGTCTTTCCAATCTGAAAAGTTTGGAAATCCTTTACACTCTTATTACCCTGTTGCGTGTGTGTGTGTGTGTGTGTGTGTGTGTGTGAGTGTGTGTGTGTGTGTGTGTGTGTGTGAGAGAGTGTGTGTGTGTGTGTGTGTGAGAGAGAGAGAGAGAGAGAGAGAGAGAGAGAGAGAGGATCTTGTGATTGGAGGTTTGAGTGTGTGTGTGTGTGTGTGTGTGTGTGTGTGTGTGTGTCTTTCTGCAAACAAAGTGTGGCCTGTGCTCTGCTTGCTCCTGTCTGTTCAAACTATCTGCTCTTTCTCCTTGAAGCCTACTAGAAGCATGAGGGTAATCTGCCAGGTAAAGTACTGCTCTTTCCTGCTTTTTCACCTCACCCTGCTTCACTGAGGCTACGATAACATTTCTGCAATGTCCTGCCAACATCCCTCAGGCCGTCTTGTTTGTGCCCTGGTTTGACTAATCATTTCAGAATGACTGACTTATTATTTTTAATGCAAAAAATGAACATGATCCCAAGGGAGAAGTGGGATTATAACAGTCATTACATGAAAACTTACCCTGACTGTTTGGTGTGGATCTTGTGAAAATGACATTTTTGCCCAGTGTATATGAGCATTATGTTAAGTGTGCATGATGTTATATACCACTGCAGCGCTCACATATTTGTAACAAATATGACTTGCTTTTTAATGCTTTTTACGATTTTTGTCATTATGTTCAGCGCAGTTTTGTTTCATCAAAGTATGTTTTGCTTGTCAAAATACCAAAATAAAAAAAGACAACAATATCATCATGCAACGCTAATTGTAAGAAGTCCATGAAAGTTAAATATTGAAAAAAAGACACTTACACGTTTCTAAATACACTGTGACATATTCTAGTGAGTCTAATAACGGATCTCGGGTACATGCAACAGGTCAAACATATAGCACGGGAAATTACCATGAAAGATAAGTCTTGCACAATCTACAGAACATACATGTTTGACTGCGACTAAGATAAAATAACCTCAGTGTCTTTAGAAGACAATATATAAAAACATAAACACCACCTTAGAATTTGTATATATTTTACTGATAAAACTTGTAATTGGTATAAAAGGCAATTTCTGGTGTGATACATAGAAAATATAAACAAATAAAATCTAATATTCATGCAGTGGCTAAACGTGTGCTAAACCTAAAAACAGTACTGTTAAGTATTATGTTTACCTTCTTCTTGGTAGCCACCCTGAAGTCCTCACTTCTTCTTTGAACATTTCCAGGAGACGTACATAGAGATCCAGACAGAGCATCTCCCTCAGCTACTGCTGCGCATGGTGGCAGCTCTCACCTGTCACCTGCAGGCCCTGGGCCTTGGTGAGCTCACCCACTGCCTTCGTCTCTGCTCCAAGATCCTCAGCAAAGTGCAACCACCACTAGTGTCCCCTTTGGCCCTGCCCTCGGGCTCCCAGGCTCAGGGGCTCTCAAGCTCTAAGGGCAATCCAACCAACTCGGCAATGAACAGAGACAAAGAGGACCAAAGGGTGAGAGACACTGTTAAAAAGTATCGCCAAAGGACAAGGCTGCTAACTGAGTTGTTATTTAGGATCACATATTCCAGACACTTATGTCATGATCAGAGAATCTGTCTGCTTGAGTGGTCGGTCAGAAATGGTTGCCGTTGTTACAAACTAAATGCTATGCCACTGAAATGTCAATATCATATCAAAGATGTTTCGATAAAAATACAGGCCCTGTTACTGCCCAAGGCAGAGAAAGCTCCAATTTAGGTCTCTCGACACACTTTCACTACAAGTTATTGTCTAAAAGCAGTTTATGCTCTGACAGTGTGCCCTTGTCCCTGAACAGGGGCCTCCTTCACCCGCCTATTTTGTCCTGCCAGCCTTCTGCCTTGTACTGCAGTGGCCCTGCAGTCCCACACTCCCTCGCCACAGGGCATTTGAATGCTTGTTCAGAACAAATGCTTCATTTGGATGCCCAGGTTCCCCTTGTGCCTGTTCAGTAACCTGGTTGTTTAAGTGTTTGAGAGCTCATTGAGGCACAATTTGAAGTTCAATCAGTCCCATGCCCAGGCTTAGATAGCAGTTGCCATGAGGGGCAAGTAGAACAAAAGATGGGTAATAACACCTGAGCCCTGCTTGCCTTTCCATCAGAGTGGAACACATCCCATACAATCCCTGCAGGAACTCTATAACGTCCCCATCCCCACCCTGAGGGGCATATTGAGAATGTGCTGGCTGATGCGCCATTTGAGTCCAAGCGTGCGTGATGTATGATGCCTGAGTTAAAGTGTAGTCCCTCAGGTCACACCCAACAACCCAACAGCTATTTGTACAGGCTTTAAAAAAATACACTAAATCTAATTTTGTTAATGGAAATTGAAATGTTTTATATGCAAAGCTTGCAACGGGGCCCGACCTGTACACTTAGTTAGACAAAAAAGTCAGAGAGACTCTAGATTTTAGTAATAAAATGTCATATATGCACAAAATGTATATAGAATCTACACTTGAAATATATTTTTCTTTATTGTCGGTTTCACTGTCTCCTAAAATGTACTTCTACCACTTGTCTCTTCCTGCAGGCCCTTTGTGCCACTCTGGAGCCACCTGACACTAGAGAGGTGTTTGAGGATGGAGAGAATCCTCCTAGCAGTCGTTCCTCAGAAAGTGGCTTCACAGACTTTATCCAGTACCAGGGGGATAGCCAAGAGGAGGCAGGGCGAACCCCTCACCCCCATCCAGTCAAAACAGGCTGTCGCTCATCAGGGCCATCCCAGACTAAACCTCTGGACAAACCAGTTATGCGGTGTTGCCTGGAGCACTTCCAACAATTTCTCTCCCGCCTCATCTCCTTGTATATCACACCAGGGCATGTGAGCAGACCTGAGGATGAGAAAAATGACGTCAAGCAGTCAGGCTCTGTGGTTTTAGAGGTCTCCAAGCACAATGATCATACAGCGTTATCTTCAGGTTCTGGGTGGATCCAGAAGGAGTGTGTTGCTGCCTTTACTGCTGCCTGCCAACTCTTCCTAGAATGCTCCAGTTTCCCTGTCTACATTGCAGAGGGCAATGTCAAGTCCTCACCTACACAGGAAGAGCAGTTTGGTAAGAGCCAAAACTCTGCTTTATTTTAGCTTATTAACAACAACAGTTTTCTTAGTACTTTGAGAAAAGCGTATCTTCTTTAAAGACAATAAAACTTCTCACTATGACATTAAAACATGCCGCGTTTAATTCTTTTCTATCCATCCTGTGTTCATACAGACAGCGAGCAGGTCCGTCTGCCCGTGTGGCTGCAGACCCTGATGGATGCATGCTGCCTGGCCAGTGACTTCAGTCTGCAGTGTGCTGCCATCTCCCTGCTCATGGATCTAGTGGGACTCACGCAGTCGGTTGCCATGGTGACCGCTGAAAGTGCGGCATCTAGTGGTAACTCCGAGTCTTCCCAGACGATGAGCCCGAGCCAGGGTCGAGTAGCTGTTGTCATCAGGCCGCCACTCACTCAGGGAATTCTAAAGTACATTGCTGACAAGACAGATTTCTTTAAGGTAAAGATCAGACATTCATCTTCATCAGACATCATCAAGTATTAACTCAAGCGCTGTACTCGAGGACAGTTTAGAACTTTTACTGAAGTAGTTTAATTTTTATTACCACTATTTTCTTTTATTTTACCTTTATTGGAGTATTTTTCTTGGCAAATATTTGCGCTATTGCTTGAGTTTGTGTACTTCATACACCTGGTTACATTCCTTCTTTTTGTAGAGTGTTGCTCTAATACTGTGGGACCAGTTGAGTGAAGGAACACCTCAGCACCATCAACGCAGTGTAGAGCTTTTCTACCAGCTGCACAACCTGGTGCCTTCCTCAAGCATCTGTGAGGATGTGATCAGTCAGCAACTCATGCATAGAGACAAGGTGGACACATGAGCTCTCAGGCACACACACACACACACACACACCTGCTCACTCTGTCTGTACACAAAAACCCTCCATGCTGAAGTCCATTTTTCTTGCAGAGAATTCGTCTGGAGGCTCATGTGAAGTTCTTGGTGCTGTGGCATTTAACACGAGATCTGAACATCACCAAGTCCTCTCCTTTTAGTCGCACATTTGACAGGTATGTTGGTGCACAATGGATTTAATCCTTAATATTAGTGCAGTTGAATTGAGCCGTATGCCTTCGATTCCCTGCCCTTCGTGCTATTCTCACCTTTTCACACTTTGTCCTTCAGGTCTCTTTTCATCATGCTTGACAGCCTGAGTTATTGGGATCCATGTACCAGCGCGGTCGGTCGGGCTTGGTTCAATCAAGTCCTTCAGAGACATGACATTGCTCGTGTCCTAGAGCCCCTGCTCCTCCTCCTGCTCCACCCCAAGACGCACAGAGTGTCCATTCAGAGGGTACAAGCTCAGCGCCATTGGGCCCAGATCTCGTCCGACCCACCTGAACAGGAGCCGTCAGAACCCATCTACACCAGGGACTCTGGCTTCTCCGACAGTGAGCACTGGTCGTGTCTTTTTGTACATGATGCAAATTCATTGGAAATCGTGTTTATATAAGTGTGTCCTTTTTTTTTGTTCAATTAGATTTTAGTCAGATCCACGGGGACAGGGTGACACATGAGGAGCTCCGGGGGCTGGGAATAACTGACATGGAGCCATTCTGTCTGACTGTCAACCCTTTAAGCGACAGCCTGTCTTTACTGAGCCTGAGCAGTGAGAATTTGCAACTGTCTGGTGAACATCACCATTCTGATCAACAGGGGGAGCCCCAAAGCTCAGAGTCCAGTGGTTCTCATTCGTCTACGGTGGATAACGGCAGCTTTGAGGAACCAGAAGGTGTCAGTAGCACAGTTAGTAGCTCAGACCAACAGCCTTGCTCCTCAGATGACATGTCTGAGCACTCTATAGAAGAGGTTGTGTCCAGTGTCATGAAAGAGCTGATCGACGGGGTTTTGAGTTTAGTAGATGAGGAAACTGTCGAAGTCTCATCTGCTCCTGAAAACTGGCCACAGACCGACACGGACAGCACGTCTTCAGATACCTCTTCTGGTCCCCATCCTGAGTCTGGTCCTCCTTTCGATGCCATCCACCAGACTGTGCCGGAGATGCTGGCTGGTGGTACACTGGAGTTCCTCTCTGTCACACCAGCTGATATGTCTGCAGAGGAGCAGCACAAGGAAGGCATCACCCGTCATAGTTCATCTCCTTCCATTGTCACCATGCAAGAGAGTTCTGGATCAGCCAACCCGGACCACAACCTGCGAGTGGACGACCCCCAGGCCCGTAAACGAAGCCATAGCAGCACTCAGCTCAGCCTTAAAGGGAAAATCATGGAGAAACTGGCAGATAAGTCTCCAGGGGCAAAGCCTAAGGTTAAGAAGACCAAGAGAAAAGAGGAGCAGAGACAGAGAAAAGTAGTGAATCAGGCTGAGAAACTGGGACCACCTAGTATTTTCTTTGGGGACAGCCTGGATCTAGAGAACTGGTACAGCTGTGGGGAAGGAGAGGTATCAGAGATTGAGAGTGACACTGGCTCTCCCAGTGGGGGGTGCAGTGGAACTACTGGGAGTGCTAGTGTCACCGGACGCAGATCATCCATTGCCCCACCTCGTTTTAACATCCATCCCCTCTACCAACACATCCTGCTCTACCTCCAGCTGTATGACTCCTCCAGAACCCTCCATGCAATGTCAGCCATCGCAGCTATGCTTAGAGCTGCTCCCTCAGGGTTTGTAAGTGCCATCTCCACCACCAGCATCAATAATACCTACACTCCACAGCTCTCTTTGCTCCAAAACCTCCTAGCCCGTCACAGAGTCTCCGTCATGGGCAAAGACTTCTACTGCCCCATCCCCCAGGACTCTCACTCCCACTCATTCCGCAGTGCTATGTACCTGGAGATCATCATTTCACTCTGTCTCTACTTCCTTAGAAGCTATTACTCGGCCCATGTGACAGCAGGCCCTCAGGACTTGGCGGGGAACCGGGCCATGCAGCTGACCAGCGTGGAGGTCCTAACTCTCCTCTTTAATGAACTAGCCAAAGTTACAGGTGGCTCAGCTAAAGGCTTTGCTAGTTTCATTAGCGATGTCCTCTCAAAGTGTAAAGTTCAGAAGGTGGTTCTTCATTGTCTGCTTTCCTCCATATTCAGTGCTCAGAAGTGGCATGAGCAGCGGGTGGCAGGGATTAATGTGGCCACAGTGGAGGAGGGTCTGTCAGAGGACAGTGTAATCAACCTCTCAGAGGATCAGATTGACAGCTGTAGTGCCGTCCAGTCTCAGTTGCTGAGACTGCTACAGAGCATAGTGGTACTTGAGCACAGAGTCCTAATACCAGCAGATGAAGGAGGAGAAGTCGGGGCTGTGGGGGGAGGGGCTGGAGGAGGAGGACCCGCGAGTGGTGCTGGAGCAGGGTTTGAGATCTTGGGTGGGGAAGTGGAGCATGTCAACCCTCAGCAACCAATGACATCACTGCAATACCTCCATGGACAGCCCATCACAGCACAGGGTATGTTCCTTTGTGCAGTGATCAGAGCACTGCATCAGCACCATGCATGCAAAATGCATCCCCAATGGATAGGACTCATCACTGCCACCCTGCCATACATGGGTAGGGTGTTGAGGAGGGTTGTGGCCTCAGTCACTCTGCAGCTGTGCAGGAACCTGGACAATCTTCTTCAGCAGTACCGCTACGAGACCGGGATAACGGAAACCAGGTAGGAAACTCTAAAAGACAATAATGGCATACATTTATGTGGTAAAGGTACATCACCCTGACCTTATAAAGTTATGTTAGTGCATTCGACCAACACTGCGGTTAACAACACAGCAAGAGTTTGACCACCAGATCTGTGATCACTCTTAATGTCACTGCTCTAATATACACTCACCGCGCTGGTCTGAAATACTCAGACACCAACCACCATGCCACGTTTATGCCTAAATGTATTGAGTTGCCACCATGTTACTGGCTGATCAGTAATCTGTGTCAACGAGCAGTTGGACAGATGTGCCTAATAAAGTGGCCAGTGAGTGTACATCAACCATCTGTAAGATGTACCTGCTTTGTGATGGTTGAGCTTCCAAATTGTTGCATTGGCAAGTTGAAAAATATACATTTAAAAAACTGGCATCCATTAAGCTGCATTTGACTCCCTCCCTCCCTTCCTGTATTTTTTCCTCTCCATCTTCTTGTGTCCATCTAGACCTCAGTGGATGGCTCTGTGCATCCCTCCTGACTTGATACTGACAGTGCTGGAGGGGGTGACTGCCATTATCCATTACTGCCTGCTGGATCCCACTTCTCAGTACCACCAGGTGAGGGTGCTGTACAACAAATAATCCCTTATACATGCCCTTGATTATTATAAATATAATGTTTAATTGCAGGCCTCCCTTGCTTTATGTATACTGTATGTTCTTATTTAAAAACTGACTATAATGTATATTTGTGTGTTAATAGAATAATACAGTGTACCATAGGCACTGAGTGTTTTGCTGCATACTCTTGCTCTTAGTTACAAGTGAGTGTAGACCAGAAGCACCTGGCTGAGGCTCGTTCGGGCATTCTGTCTATCCTCCACACCATCATGTCGTCTGTCACTCTGCTGTGGAGCATCCTCCACCAAGCCGACAACACTGACAAGCCAGCTGCTGCCTCGGCTTCCTTCACCTCCAACATCAACTTGGGGTCCACTAAGGTAAATATGTTCAGTAACCCTCTCAGTAATGCAATTTAATGCACATTTAGTCAGGCTAACTAAATTATTAAACACGTCAAGCGGTAGAACTCATATCCTGACAGCACATTCTGGAAAAGATGTCTGTGATAATAAAATAGGAATAGATCCTAACCTGAAATATCCACAGCACATTTTACAGTTGTGCATCTCTGAGGTGAGGCCTATACAATCCATATCTGAGATCTGTTGAATTAAAGATACATATGCAGCAACTTCTGGTGTAATATCATACAATTCACACCCTATTCACGATACAATGGCATTCAAGGCAATCTGATTTAACACAACAACAAAAACAGATGAAAAAAATGGTTTATTGCAATATGAAAGACTGCGTGGTTAACAGATTTTAAACAAATAAGCCACTTTTCCTACTGTTAAGCTAAGGTCTTTTCTTTAATTCTTTTGCAGAACCTCCGTCAGCAAATCCTCGAGCTGCTGGGTCCAATCTCCATGAACCATGGTGCTCACTTCATGGCAGCAATTGCCTACGTTTGGAATGAGAGAAAGCAGGTCAAGACTCCAGTCAGAAATAAGGTGCATGTTTTACAATAAAACGAGATCGGCTTACCTCGTAATTTCTTTATTTTACATTAACCATTACTGGCCATAAATAAAAATCTGGAACCCAACGCTCGACTAATTTATTTAATCAGTATGAACTATAAGAAAAAGCAACACACATACTGTGATATACGTAATTCATTCATAATCATGTGTTTGTTCTGTGGCTACAGGTCATCCCTGTAGCCAGTGAGGAGCAGCTGCTGCTGGTTGAGCTGGTTCGTTCAGTGAGCGCCATGCGCACTGAAACAGTCATGCAGACAGTCAAAGAGGTTCTGAAACAGCCGCCTGCCATTGCAAAAGACAAGGTAGCAATTATAGTGTCAACTGTGTACACGTGTACTGTTATTTACTGTGAGCACTGCAGCTTAACAGAGTGAAATTTTAATTTAAATTTTGTTTTATTTTGTCCAACGTTATATTTCCTCACTGCATCAGCAGAAACAGCTCTCCCTGGAGGTCTGCATGCTGCAGTTTTTCTATGCCTACGTCCAGAGGTGAGTCTGTTGCTTCCGTAGGATCTGCAGCTCTCATACATACCTGCTTTTATTGTTTGTTATTGTTCCCACGTGTGCCAAGCCTTCTAAAGCTCTGCATATGCTTCTGTGTTTCAGGATCCCTGTGTCCAGTTTAGTCGACAGCTGGCCGTCTCTGCTGTCACTGCTGAAGGACTCTGTACAGCTGGGCCTGCCTGCCCCTGGACAATTTCTTATCCTAAGGTTGTTTTCTATTTCTTTTCTCCTTTTACATGTCTTACAAGTGTCCCTGTCAGCCTGCAGAGACTACACCTCCTCATATTAATTCTCTTTCTCAGCATAGTTATCCTTCTGTCTTTCTTTTCTCTAGAGTTCTCAATGAGTTCATTTTGAAGAACCCCAATCTGGAAAGCAAGAAAGACCAGCGGGAGCTGCAGGTAATTACTGGCACCGGCTTGACTCTGATTGTTAACATCGTGTCTTTAATTGTATGTATTATTTAGTTTATGAACTACTGTATAAGTTGGCTTTGTCAAACTGAACGTCTCATTGCATGAATATGATTTGTGTTTTCAGGATGTGACCCATAAAATTGTAGAGGCCATCGGAACAATCGCAGGTTCTTCTTTGGAGCAAACCACGTGGCTGAGGAGAAACCTGGAGGTGAAGGCTTCTCCTCAGATAGTTGTAGATGGAGCCAACCTGGAAGCCGATGTTGAAGGTCTGCAGCTTGTAACCACTGGTCGATTTAAATGTTGCACTGAAGGTTGTGCCTGTGCAGATATTCCCGTACTGTTTTTACACCACACAGTCTCTAACTTGAGTTTGTTACGCTGTATGAACAGACTGAAAGTTGAAAGACGTGGCATGGCGTTATTATAATCTGCTGTGTAGCTGCTGCTAACATTTGCTATGTGTGTTTGTAGATCTAATGTTCACAGTGATGGAGGCCTCCAGCTTCACTCCATCAGTGTACAGCGTTCCCGCCCTCACACTGTTAGCTGAGGTAAAACACTTTGTGTCTGTGTGTTCAGCTTGACCCGTCCTGCATCCCTGTTAATTATCAAGCTGTTTCTGCTGTTCAGCTTGATCAAGCTCACATTTACCAGCAGTGTTTAGACTTGTTGCTCTCAGGCTTAACCCTACAACACAAGTGTTGTGCTGTGAAATGAGCTGATCTTAAAATCCTTTTTCTCATCCTAGTGAGGCTAATTATGCAGAGTTTGCCTGTGCTTTACTGATAGTTGTACTTTTCTACTGCATATGAATATATTTCAATATACAGTGCAGTGCAGTTGGTCATAATGCAGTAATCACATGCTGCTCATGCATAAAACACGTCATTATGAACCAGTGTGTCAGTGTTGCTTCGTCACCAACAGCAGAAGAAATACTGAATGTTGAATGCATTTGTTAGGTTCTGGCTCATCTGTTGGACATGGTGTTCTACAGTGACGAGAAGGAGAGGGTGATCCCCCTGCTGGTTAACATCATGCACTACGTAGTGCCCTACCTACGCAACCACAGGTCTGGACGATCTTTGTTGTCGCCGAGCTATGTCTTTACTTTCTGTGTGTGGTGGTGTTTAGAGACTTTCATCCAATGTGCATCATCACTTAATGAAACAAACTGTTGAGATGACAAAGAAGAAGGTATTATTTTGACCTTAGTGGGAAGGATGCAGTGCAGTGAAGGCTATTGGGTTAAATCGAGTCATATTAAGATCAGAGTTTAACGTTTCCTGTTTGTGCTGCTGCCAGTGCTCACAACGCCCCCAGCTACCGGGCTTGCATTCAGCTGTTAAGCAGCCTGAGTGGGTACCAGTACACCCGCCGTGCCTGGAAGAAGGAGGCCTTTGACCTGTTCATGGACCACACCTTCTTCCAGATGGACTCCTCCTGCGTCAGCCAGTGAGTAGGAGAAACAAACTTTGAACTCTGTTGTTTGTTTCCAATGATATTAAGGAAAAGAGAAACGCATTTATGCACGTTCTAAATACACTTAATCTCCTACAAAAGTATCCACATAGAATTTTCTTTGAATGACATCAAAGTAAAATGGACATGCAGTGATTTTTCTACCTGTCCTTTATTTCTCTTGAATCATTTTACACTTAATTTTTTTTTTTTTCTGTGATATCCCTTCACAACGCGTAAAAGACCAGTATTGCATAATAAAAATCCATTTAGCCTACAGTATTGCACGTCTGCATAGAGGAAGTAGCAAGAATATGTCTTTGAAGAGGTATAACTGGACCTTCATGTTCTATGAACATAACAAACCTTAGAATTTATGGTTTACTAGACTAATATGGACTTTGTTCTCTCTTTGTTCTTTCAGCTGGAGATCTATCATTGACCACCTGATGACTCATGACAAGACCACATTCAGAGATCTCATGAGTAAGCTTTAGAAATCGGAGCAGTGTATACGCTAATGTCGCTTAGTTAGATTCTATTAGAAGGTTAAGAAGTGGCAGATTATTAATGGCCATGTGTGTTTCCTTTAGCCCGAGTGGCTGTTGCCCAGAGCAGTTCCCTCAGTCTGTTCACGAACAGGGATGCTGAGCTAGAGCAGCGGGCGATGCTGCTTAAACGCCTGGCTTTCACCATCTACAGCAGTGAAGGGGACCAGTATCAGAAATACCTGCCAGACATACAAGGTAATAAGTACGACCACATCCACATCTACTAGCAGGGGCAGAGTGAGCAAAAACCCTGACCCTCTCTGCTGTTCTACTAAATTGCTACTTAGCTGATATTTGAATGTTCATGTGTTCAGAGCGTCTGGTGGAGAGCCTGCGCCTGCCTCAGGTGCCCATCCTTCATGCTCAGGTGTTCCTGTTCTTCAGAGTGCTTCTGCTGCGGATGTCACCTCAACACCTCACCTCACTGTGGCCCACCATGATCACTGAGCTGGTAAGAACTAAGCCCCTCTGACCACAGTCCTGAATAAAAACTTGCGTAAACATTATTCACACACTGGTCCTCCTGTAGGTTCAGGTGTTTTTACTGATGGAGCAGGAGTTAACAGCTGACGAAGACATAACCAGGTATTATTTGTTGATACTACAGACCGAGTAGCAAATGGTTTCTCTTTTATCTTACTTTAGTGATGTTGTCCTTGCCGCCCCACTATAGGACATCAGGACCATCCGTAGCTGGTCTGGAGACCACGTATTCAGGGGGGAATGGATTCTCCACCTCCTACAACAGCCAACGCTGGCTCAACCTCTACCTGTCTGCCTGCAAACTCCTCGACCTGGCCTTAGCCCTGCCCCCTGAGAGCCTGCCTCAGTTCCAGATGTCAGTATAAACAAACCTGTGTCATATGGGTCATGTTGCCTGTGACTGAGCTGAAACAGGGAATCATGAATGTGATTGAGATGCATGTATTTAGTTTTTCTCCCTTTTAAGGCTTCACTGACGTGCACTAGATGGAAACGGTGTTATGTCTGAATGAGTCCTGCCTCGTTACAGGTACCGCTGGGCCTTCATCCCAGAGGCTTCGGATGATTCGGGTTTGGAAGTGAGGCGTCAGGGAACCCATCAGAGAGAATTTAAGCCCTATGTGGTCCGATTGGTTAAGCTACTGAGGAAACGAGCCAAGGTATCTCATTATCTTTCTTATCTCTACACTACAGTTGGCTGTGGGAGACAAATGACTGCCTCAAGTATGTGTTCAGGGAAACGCTTACTAAAGGATAAGTCTGTGATTTTCTGATTTTGTTTTTATCCCATAACAAATCCCAGCCAATAGTAAATTACATCTGCTTTCTGTAATGTCTGTAAAACCAGAACCTGATGTAGCTTAGTCATCCTTCAAATTGTACAAAAGAAGCTTTAACTAATTAAGTGCTGATTACCTGGTTGCGGGAATTCCCAGACTGGCCTGTCCATCGTGTTTCTGCAGTATCGGCTCCAGATTGCCTTTAAATGCCTGCACATTGACAACAGCTCAACCACCACTGCCCCTTAGTGCGTGTTGTTCTGTGCTCACTGTCAGTTAGTGGGGTGACATTATTCCTTCAAAGACTTGTTGATGATTAAATTCATGTTCAAATTCCTCCACCCACAAAATATTTTATAAGTCAGTAACGTGTTATCTATTTACCTAGAAAAACCCAGAGGAGGACTGTTCCACCCGAACCCTGACCTGGGAGCCAGGTCACCTCATGCTTACTCTCTACGTGATCCGCAGCATGGAGCAGCTGCTCCCCTTCTTCAACCTGCTCAGCCAAGTGTTCAGCAGCAAGGCCAGCAGCCGCCTAGGCCCATCCTACGCTAACGCCACAGACGCTTTCCCCAGCCACAAGGCGGGCCACAAACTGGAGAGTCAGAAAGTCTTCTGGAGCCGAGCGCGACAGAACATTGAGGAGATGGTGGAAAAAGATTTTCTAGAGGGACTCATCAAAACATGAGAACACAGCATTGGAAGGAACAGGGAGATTAACACATAACTGATCAACACTAGTGAAAAAACCTCAAGTTGTACATTACAGAACAAGGAAAACATATGGGCAAAATAGTTTGTACATTTTTGTATTTATAATGATTATTTTACTTTTCAAACGCTATTGTATTTAATTTTAATTATTTGTATATATGGAACAGCTTTGATGACTGACTTTTAACATTTGATGTGAGTCTTTTGGAACAAAGTGAAGATGCTGTGCCATTCCATATCGATGTGACTTAATAAAGATTTCTAGTGGGAGGGTTAAAAGGGCTCTGTCATCGTGATGTTCGAGATAGAAGTATATCCTGAGCTGAGTGTGGCTCTGTCATCAAGAGATGGGTGACGGGAAAAAAACAGCTTCTGTAAAATGGAATTAGAATCCAAACAAAACAAACCTCAGCTTGTACTGCATCACGGGGAGGTTTTAAACTGTGGCAGTGGGATTTACTCATACTGTAATAGTTATATCTTTTCCTTAAGTCATAGCACTACAAGTGTGTTATTAAAATAATGATAGAAATAAGATTCCTAAGTAAAAGTGCTCCTTAGGTACAGTGCACCCTTCCTAATGGCTCACGTGCTACTGCATCATTATTAGACTTTTTAATAAGCATTTCTGCTGTAGCTGGTCCACGTGGAGTTTCTACGTCACTGGGTTGTTTGATAGTGCAGTGCATCGTTTTATGCAAACTGATCAGCTGTTTCCTATGTGAAATTTATTTAAGAGCGACTAATAACCAGGAGACATCAGCACCACGGACGGGGACAAACGCAGGACTGACCGAAGCTGGTTCTCTGCTAGAAACCGGGTCACGGTGGAAACACGCGTCGTGTGACCTTCACGGTGCAGAGGCAGCGTGACGAGCTCTGCTGTGGAGTAGCTTTCATTAACCCTTTAACCACAGCCACCATTTTTCTCATCTTCTGCCAAGTCTCGCGAGAAAAACGCAGCAGCAGCAGGATTAGGGGGCGGGGCTCGGCGAGAAATAGAAATAAATTAATAATTGATCAAACAAGAGGCCGTAAATTCGCACGTAACACCACGACCCGGTCCGTGTGCGAGCACCGCCGACACTGGCTCCCGGAGGGGGGAGGAGGAGGAAAAGCCGCTGCAGTGCCTGGTGGGGGGTGATGGGCTTGATGTTTCCCCGCACGCCCCGCTGACACACAGGAACTGTCGGGACTGGTGCTGAGGATTATCCAGGAGGCTGGAGGAAGGAAGACGAGGGAGGGGGGGAGGAGAGCATCATCCGGAGAGCAGCGTTGTGTCCGGGAGGCTGATCGACACGGAGCAGCAGGAAACCAAAGCGACCTGCGAGCAGTAGGGTTTCTCTCTGGTTCCCAGAGGAGAGCGGCCTTCAGGAGACAGAGTCTGTCCGTGATTCATCGCATCCAGCGCGGCTGAGAGGGAATCCCGGACTTCCATGCCCACACCTACACCTACACCACCTTTACTACCGCCTCTTCAGCTCCTGTGTGTCTGTGGTGCTTTCGGGAGCAGCTGGGACCCCTGAAAGGCTGGTCGTTCATTTCGACGTCGGGGGGTGGGGGGGGGTGGCGGTTCTCTGTAGGACCATATCGGAAGCTCGCTTGTCGAGGTTGGACTCCGCGGAGGGAAGATGTCGGGTCAGACGCTCACGGACCGCATCGCCGCGGCGCAGTACACCCTGACGGGATCCGAGGTGTGTCGAGCCGTGTGTAAATCCACCACACACGAGCAGACAGCCCCCAAGAAGAAACACCTGGAGTGTGAGTATATCTATCTATCTATCTATCTATCTATCTATAGATCTATCTATCTATAGATCTATCTATCTATCTATCTATAGATCTATAGATCTATAGATCTATCTATCTATCTATCTATCTATCTATCTATAGATCTATCCATCTATCCATCTATCTATAAATCTATCTATCTATGTATCTATCTATCTATCTATCTATCTATCTATCTATCCATCTATCTATAGATCTATCTATAGATCTATCTATCTATCTATCCATCCATCCATCCATCCATCCATCCATCCTCTTGTACCTGCATCTAGGCCATCATCATGCATCAGTGATGGTGTCCTCCCCCCTCATCCATTCCTCCAGCTCCAGTGTGTTCATATGCTTGGAGGAGTTATGTATGCTCACATGTGCACTTACACTCCTTTAAACCATAACCCAACAAACCAAACCAGTGCTCTGTGTGGAAACTGAGAAGCACATATGCAGTAAGCACTCATTTACGGATACATCTGAGTGACATATACTTGAGGATTTTAAAGAGGTTGGATCTGACAAGGTTTACTCTGGGTTCAAATAAACCTGCTGACCTGGCTGCTGGATGCTACTGTATGTCCACATCTGGTCTAATAATTAGAAATGTAAGGTCAGGCTAACTTCTATTAGCGCCTCATTCCAGGATTCAAGTTCATCCAGTAAGTACAGTAACGGTTCTCCTCAATAAATGTCACCGGCTAAATTCACGCTTGCAGCATTGCAACTTCCTGGTGTGCAGCAGGGTGAAACGGGAGAATTAGCATTTAGCATTTAGCAGGTTCGACGTACAGTGTCACCTCCCATCTGTTGGCTAAATGGGTTTATAGTGAGGAAAGCAGACTTTAAACGTCACCCAGCAGACACACAGAAACGTAAAGGCTGTTAAGACCGGATTTGCTACTCGTAAATGTTTAGGAATTGTTTTTCTGCATGTCGAGATTTATCACAGAATCGCACCTTCCTCTTTAGAGTCTGAGGAAATGCCAGCAGGCTCGAGTTGGCAAACTCAAACTCCCAGTGGGAGAAAGCAGCCCGTCCGTCTGTTCGTGTCCAGACTGAAGAAAGAAAAGCAAAAAAAAAAGGAACGATGAACCGCGTGAAATCATCGCACAACAAAATGGAAAGTGTGTGTCAGCACTTTCAATTTTCTGTGTGTTCCCCCAGTTAAACGCGACAATAAAAAGATCTGCTTTGTCCAATAGAATAAAAACTCTTTCAAATGACAGTTTACCCTTGAAAGACGAAACAACACCTGCACAAAGCAACTCCTGCCTGTTGCTGCTTCTCCAGCCTGACGTGTCCTGCTCTGATCAGCAGCTCGTGATGGATAACATCTGTGTAACTGTTACTCTAAATTTAACCATGTCACAAAGATTACGATAATCTTGTAAGACCGTAACGTACTCAGCCTGCGAGCTCTCCTGCCATCAACCTCATGGTCTTTCTTTAATGCTGCCGCGGGGATGTTGTCTGACATTATATCTAATTTCACCCTGGGCTGACATTTACCGAATGTGCTGCTTGAGGTTGCTGCAAAATGTGCCTTCATGTCGCTATTTTCTCTGTGGCTATATTGTCCTAAAATCAGTGTAACCTGTTGCCATAGAACATTGGTCACATCCTCCACAAATCTGACCTTACAGTTTGTCATCCACCTGCCCACCTGCCACACAAAATACACATTAGTACAGTCCCATTAACTGTAAATGTGTTGTACAGCATCTGTGTTTCTGCTAATCAAACATCCCATCATGCTAATGTAAGCTGCCACTGCTGTTTGCACATATTCTGCATTAATAACACAATCTGACTGTTATTAACCAGTTTACATATTTAAATTCGTCAGACGTCAGAAAGATCTGACTGAATCTTATCAATCAGATCAAGTTTCCTACATAAAACATGCATTAAATTTCGTTAGACTTCACCCTACACCTGGCATAGGTCTGTGGCTTGGCTGATCTTAAGACCAGATCCAGAGACCAGACTGCTAGAGAGAAAAAACACGAAACAGCTACGTGAGTTTGTTCTGTACCAAAACCTCTAACAAAGTTGTCTCCTAATTCTTTAAGATATGTGAACAAAGCGTCTGCGTCCCTTGGCCGCACACTCACAACTTTCTGGTCAAGTAATGGCTAAAAGAAAAAAGTAATCCCAGTAAGAGCACAATAATGAAGTCTGGCAAGAATTCACAGACACACTTTCCATTTATTTTAGGAGCCTAAACTCTTAAAAGATTAGAGCTCGGGCAGCAGCAGAGATGACCTGACACTCCACGTGGTTTGACTGTGTTGTACATCTGGCTCCTCGTCATGTCCATGCTCATACGCAGATAGGTGCATGCTTTCCAGCATCTGAGAAATCCACGAGCTGACATTTATTACTGTACGAATGAATATGTCTCATCACAGGGCCTCGATAGAGTGAGGACTATTAGTTGTCATATATTAAAAGTATAAAGTGATCACTTTTGTACTATCCTAATTTGCATGCTTACCTAGAAAGCTCTCTATCAGGGTCATGTTCAGGTTGCTGCAGTGATTCTGTCTGTCTGCATCGGTCGGTCTGGGTGGGTTTTTCCACTTCTTTCTGGTGCTCCTGCTGCCAGATTCTCAGCCAGGACCTTTACAATAAAACAACTGAAGGTGCAGGGTGAACCGTTTTCAGGTTTTTCCTGACTCAGACTAAGGGGTTTACGAGGAACACTTGAAGGCAGCGTTTTTCTGGTTTGGTCAGGATAACGACTGGGCTGCTCAGTTCAGAGGACGTGCAGGGTTTTTTGCAGCCCAGAGGGAGACAGATAAAGAGCGGGTGTAACAGGGTTTGAATGTCTGCCAGCTAAAGATTGCTCTGTTTTCAAAGACAGGAACCACTACTTCTGCTGCCTCATCGAGCCTCCATCCTTATCGTTTGCTGCTCATGTTTCCCAAACCCCTTAATCCTCTCGCTGTTAAATGAGTTCAGACAGTTTTATACCTTGACCGTTGATGTAAGAAATAAAATGAGGACATAATTTCTTCTCACACAATGCTGAAATCCAGACAGCGCTTATCATCGCGACCTTAATTAAGCTCTATAGCCGATTTCCGGCCTTTGTCACCAACTCTGCTGCTGCTCCAAAACTAGTCACTCCAATTAACCGTTTGTTTTTTTAACACATGTGCAATTTAACTCTGCTCAAAGATGAGACCTGCTGCATCTGTGTGTGTGTGTGTGTGTGTTTGGTGAGGGGAGGAGGAGAAACATACAGTGACAGTGTGCCACGAGTCCCCCTTTGGCTGCTATGGTGCTGTTACAACCACAGTAGTCACCGTCAATGTGTTGCCATGTTTGAGAGGCAGACTGTCTTGTAGCTCGCTCGTGTATTAGTGCACACGGTAAGTTTTCATGTTTCCAGCCTCTCATCACTCGTCGAGGCCATTTTATGATGAGCATCTGTCGATAGTACGCAGAGGGGTTTGCTGTACAGGTCCACTGAAATTAAAGCAGCGTGCAAAGTAGCAACATATTAGCATATTTTTAAATGAATAGTTCAGTATTGTGAGAAGCAGGCGAAGTCAGACGAGAAACTCAACCAGAAGTAGTTCTGTCCAATAGTAAGTTACACTCAGCAGCATCTATAAACTCACCTTATTTTCATCTGCACAATCCACAGTGTAAAGCACAGCACCTGTGAATATCACTAATTAACACGTAACATGTCAATGAGGGATTTTTACAGGTGCTAGTACATCTGTAGTATACCTGTTTCTAGTCTTCACATTAACATTAGCAAAAAAAAGCAAAACGTTCAACAATGTCTCCTGGAGGCAGTAACCCACGGCAACACATGGCTTACGGTCACACTGCCCTGAGCAGGTGAATACTGCAAACCTGGATGATACTTGTTGCTGCTATTTGAAATATGAACTGTCAACAAAACATATGTTCAGCAAGCTGGCCAGCCTGCAAAGTTTGTATTTTTTATTTCAGGTATTAATCTGGCAGATGTGTAGGAAGGTTTTGAATGTCTGTCAGCAACAGTAACACATTCTGCTGGAGCTCCAGTGTCCATGGACACTAGAGATCCAGCATTTACATAGACTGTCTTCACTCCAAGCACAAACTAAATATTGAGGTTAAATTACAGCTTTCACAGAAGCGGTAGAGGTGCGGTTTTTCACCTCAGTGTGGATTTCTTCTCTGTTGCTGCTGCTAGTTATTTTTTATCAGGTTGCTTCACAGTTACGAGCTGGTGTGTT
>JAUMHF010000008.1:16967021-17023043 GCA_032359275.1 Microctenopoma steveboyesi
AGAAGCTGTAAGTGCAGGGATGGTTGGAAAACAAGCAGGGCTGCGGCTCTCGAGGCCCGAACTTGGCCACCCCTGAAATAATGCAACACTCAGATGAACGTTCACACCTCTAAAATGCACAATACTTTTACCTGTACTTTGTGCAAGTGTCGTGTCAAATCTGACTAAGTTCTGGGCCAAAATTCAAGTGTTCAGCAGAGATGGTTCAGGAGTTCTTCAGTTCTTCTTCAAAAATGATCAGGCAAAAGGGCAAAGAGTAAAAATTTAAAGAGTAAAAGGTTTATTGTCAAACAGCTGTCAGACAACAAGCCAGTGAGCCAAAGGTCCGGTTCTCTAAGACTGAAGTTTTGGGGCAACACCGTTTTTTTTTTATATGACAATGACTCCTCCCCTGGAACTGTCCTAAAACAGCACCCTATACCTGGTGCTTATTTCCAATAGACCACCCCTATTGTGCTCCACGTATGTTATCTAAAAATACATACATTTAACCCTTTCCCCTTTTCTTCACGAACAAAATGATAAAGTGAAGAAAGGTGACAGAGTAATATAGCCGATATGATTAAGTAATATAATATTGAATAGAATGTAATGGAGTACTAAAAGCCTACACGACTGCTCAACATATGACATAATCTAGCTGTTTACTACTGCTTTAGACTTGACATGAAGCTGAACTTGTAGACTTTTGGTTCTAGCTTCATGGTTATTAAAAGACCATAAGGTTAAAAGTTAAAATGTTAAATATGATGCTACAGTGAGGATGTTAGCTCAGACTTTGGCATAATGTTGCCCTTGGGCAACAAACCACATTTGTGCACCTCACACTGCCCCTTAAATGTTTTTGAGCGTGAAAACTGTTTAAAATATCTCCAAACACATCCATGTGTCAAGTGCATGTGACCATTGGACAACCTTTTAAGAAATAGTTTTCTGAATTGTAACGTGAATGTATTGTGTCCTCTCTAGGCTACGACATGTCCACGTTCATCAGGCGCTACAGCCGCTATCTCAACGAGAAGGCCTTCGCCTACAGACAGATGTCCTTTGACTTTGGCCGAGTCAAGAAAGGGTACAGTTTCACATGTTCTCACGTCGCCATCTCACTGCATTACTATTTTAGCACTGAGCATTGATTGTTGGTGTAGCTGGACCAGTGAATGCACCGGTCTCACTTATCACGATAATTAACATCCCACACGGGTTGAATGCCATGTTAGGTGTGGACCTGGCATTAAGCCGGATCGAATGCTTTACTTCGTCCACTGAGGCAGAGATGATACCAGCGTGGGTTATTACTCATACTTACAGAGTATACAGCTCTGTTTAGCTGGCAGGCACAGGGTCCCTCTGGCTACATAAGCTGCTACAGGAAAATACAGACACCAACTGCACAATAGAGAACGGACACACACCCTGGTAGGCCTTACTATGACTGGTACAGTCCTGGCTGGATCCGCCGTTATTCTTCTCATTACTTTATTCTTTATCTCTTTTTCTCTCTCTGCTCTCCTTCTGTCCCAGAGCTGACGGCGTGATGAGGACCATGACCGTAGAGAAGCTGTTGAAGGGAATGCACACGCTGCAGAGTCAAATCGATGCCCTTCTGGATTTTGAGGTGAGTGACTCTGGCAACTGGGTCTTACACATCATGTTTTTATGTGTGTTCAGTTTTATAATCTTCAAAAATCCTGAATGTATTTCTGTCCACAGGTGCATGCGCAGGAACTGAACAATGGTGTGATAAATGCCTGCTTTCTCCTACTCTTTAAAGACCTGATCAAGTTATACGCCTGCTACAATGACGGCATCATTAACCTGCTAGGTAGAGTCGCGCCTTTCATTTGGTCTCGTGATTAATTCAGTGTGCTGCCTGTATCTTAGCCTTTAACTATACGGAGATAAAGTTTTCTAATCTGTTTTGTCCAGAAAACTTTTTTCAGATGAAAAGGAGCCAGTGTAAAGACGGGCTGGAGATCTACAAAAGATTCCTGACCCGAATGACTAGGGTTTCTGAATTCTTCAAAATCGCTGAGGTAACAAGCAGAGCGCGTCGTGTCACTCAATCGTGTGCTTATTAACTGTTGAACTGTAAAATAATTCAACGTCCTCTCTTCCTTTTTTACAGCAAGTGGGAATAGATAAAAATGACATACCTGAACTCACTCAGGTAAGACTGACAAAGGCTGTGTCCCACCTTCATTTACACATAAGAACCACAGCGCACCCATTACGTGATGGGTTCTGTTTTCACTTCCAGAGATGCAGATCGATCATTGAAGCTGAGCGTGTGAGTAGTGCACAGAGCAAGCTTTGAGTAGCAAAAAAAAAAACAACAAAGCTTAGGGAAGGCCAACGGTTAAACTTTCTTTGAGTGCAGTGAATTGAAGCACGCAGGCAGGGCAAGTGCACACCCAGCAGACGTGCATCCGGTGCGCTGATAGAGTGCGATGTTGTGACTGGAAGAGCCGACTGGATAAACTGCGATGTGCTGAGCAATGCTACTGACCGCTTCACTGTAAAAAAGATTTCTGACATCTGTTTTTGTGTGTCACTGACTCGCATAAGGCAACGTTCTCCTTTGGTTTTTGGATTTTTTGCAGACCGATAATCTGACTTGTGTTGTGGAAACTCTGAAGCTGGGGTTGTAGCTGAGACACAGCACTGAGCGCAACTTGCATGAAAAGCATGCTGTGATGCTTTCTGGTCTAGAATCATCATCATCCAATATCTGAGGGCCTCTTGACGCCTGGGGGGGACATGTTGGATCTCGGTATCGATGGTGGCACAAGACAGATCCATGCCACGCTAAACTGAACGTATAGTCTTGCATCCAGGGATCAGCGACCGTGTGAGCACCACCTGGTGGTTGCTTTTTGTGCTAGCTAAACCGAGCTTTAACCTCAGATCAGTGTTGCGTTTTAGTGTCATTTAGACTCGCCCCATTCCGTAATGTGTGTTACATGAAGCAGGAGCTTTTCCTGATAAGGATTTCAGTTCTTGATACTGAATGTCTGGAAGCAAAATTACATTACAACATATTACATGTATTTGAAAATGTAGTCTTATAAATATAACATCACAATACTCTTTACACATTGATATGTAATCTGCAGTAAATAAGCAGGATGACGTCATTCTGCTTCACAGCATCATATTCCTGCCTTTGTCCTGCCTGGGCGATAAGGTTCGATTATTGTCTCTGTATCAATCTCCCAGATCCGTTCAAAGTACAGTGGATTAATCTCATCCGCCGATTCCTGTTCTCATGCCTTACAGGAGGCATTACATCAGCTCAAACAAGACAGAATAATATTACCATTCGACGCGTTGTTATGTCATCGCTCGCGAACTGGACGTGCAGTGATGTAGAAAGGCAGCATCAGTCATGTCAGGAAGTCTTTCAAAGGCCTGATGCTGAGATGATCGAGCAGCTTTCACACTGAACTCCTCGGATGTGAATTGCGGCGGTATGAGTATAAACACTGCTGTAATAGAGCTGTTAATCGTGTCCTTTGCCTACAGAACAGCCTTCTTTGTTTTCAGCGCTGAGGACAGACACTTTAAAGTCCCTGGATGGTGAATCACTTACCCATCTTTCTCAGTGCCAGGACAAAATATTATCAGACTCTCCGCTCTGTTGGTCTCTTGACATTTGAGGGGTAATGAGCTTAATAGCTCTGAATAAATGGATCGGGAAACGGGGCAGGGAATTAAGAGAAGTGAATTAGACTTATTTCATTGGCTGAATTAGCTTTGACCTTGCTGAATAAACACGCTGCATATTACTGAGGCATCCTTTGTGCTGCATGTCAGGAGGTGATAAAGTTCCATTTAGCCTGGTTTAGCATGCAGCTGTGGATGGTGGCTGGCAGAAACATCCTACTGTTTCTTTGTCAATACAGTGGTTAAACCTTTTTTTTGTTTGCTGCTGTTCGAGTCTAGATTGTTGTTTTTGTGTCCTGCTTTTTTAACCCAATATACAATATAATTGGTAAAGTAGTTGACAAAACCTTTATAATTACTGTATTTTGGTAGGAATCAGCAAAGCTAAGAACTTCTTAATGAACAGTGAATAGCACTGTGTTACTGCTAAACTTAAAGCTACAGGAACATTTCATTAGTACATAATAAATATTGAGTTTTAATATCCATTAACATAAGTCCAGGATTGTGAATTTGTGATTTTTCCCACTACATAAACATAAGAATTACTAAGGAAATGTACCCTAGTAAAACAATGCAGAATCGTTTAGAACCGTTTAGACCGTTTAAATAGCGGCCCGCGGGCCACAGGTTATCACATGTGGCCCAGCGATAACCACCAAGCGGCACAGCCCGTGGTCCTACCGGTATGCAAAAAACGGCAGGAAATCACAGAACACAAGGCTGATAACTAAAATTCCTCTGTTTTACTGGTCACATGTTCTGTACCAGTTGCTCCCGATTTAAGATGAAGTTTGGAAAGTATCTCACCAACCTGTTAGCAACTCCCGAAACCTTTTCTCTAAACCTAACCCCCTACACTTTTCCTGTCTAAACAGTCGTTCGTTCACAAAAGTACGTCTTAGTACTAAGTTCCATTTACGTTCTCTGGAAAAATAGACAGAGTTGGAGGAAATTCAAGCATCTTCTTTTCTCTCGGGCGGCAGCATGTGAGCTGGGTACAAAGCTAGAGAAGGGGGAATGACTCTATTGCAGCCCTGAACCCTGTGACAGACTGCAGTTAATGCTGGAGCAGTGTATTCAGAGGCAGTGCTGTCAATATCGATTAGATTATTTTAAAGTGCAGAAGAGTGTCTGTGCGTCAGGGGAAAGACACTGGAACTAGACAGCCTTTTTTGTGCCATGATTCTCATGCTACAGGCTTTTGACACATTAGCCACAGTGATGTGTACGAGAAATCGTCATTCATTCATTCTGATGTTTTTCTAAGCCAACATATCGGATGTGGTCCAAATGCCTGGTTTGGGAAGCACGAAGAGAACGTATCATAGTTCTTTGGTGTTTCTGTCTGTGTAGTTCACTGGTGTGTTTCATCCATTGCTGTAATCTTTATTGTTCTGCAGGCCCCAGAAAGTCTTCTGGAGTCCCTGGAGACTCACCTCAACACTCTGGAGGGGAAGAAGCCGTAAGTAGTCAAACATATCTGCGACCAACTTTTTCCATCCTTTTTGGATTTTTCATTTGTGTTATGTTAGTGATGGTTATTCTCTGTCCTCCTCTCTACCTGTCTTTCCCGATCTCAGAGAGGATAAGTAAGTATTTTCTTTCAATGGGAACACATCAGTTTTCAGTGATTCTACAGACAGACGCCCCAACAGGCAGCTTCATAATATTATCGTGTGCTGTTTGTTTTTTTATTTGATTTATTATTATATTCATGTTGCGTAGAGTGATTTTTGGGGGCCTGTCTTAGTTTAAGTCAGGCTGTCATTTTAGTTTTGTCACTGACATACAGTGCTTTTGCCTTGTAGCTGTTGCTCTTTGCTGTCATGATGTGGCCGAACCCTTACGGAGCTCATGCTGTTCAGTATCTTTCAGCTTATACTTTGTCTCTGCATTGTTGAAAAGAGAAGCCTTGTTGGAGTGGAGCTGGGGCCCGTTACTCAGTCGCTCAGTGTAGATCCATTCATTGCAGATACTTACTAAATGGCATTGCTTTAAAATGCTGCCTGCCTGCGAACACCGAAGTGATCACTTCGTCTCCCAACTTGTTAGCTGCTCCTTCAGCATGAACATCATTTCACTCTTTAACTCATGGGCTGTCATTATTTTTGCAGGTCACCCACCAAGGTAAGCTACAGTTCATTTAGTATCAATAATACTATTGTACACAGTATATGATAAGAATTTCATGTCTAACAGTGAGCAGTGATTCGTTGCATATTCATGTGTTTAAAAGCTGTTGACTCACGCCAGCTTACATAACCGCGTTGGTCGCCACATTAACGCGGGTCTTTCTCTGCGGCAGGATGCAGCAGCCAACAACAGTTCGCCAGCTGCTGCTGCCGCCGCGCCGGCCAAGCCTGCACCTCCCGCTGCCCACGGCGCGCCCCCTGCTCGCCCCGGGCCGCCTGCCAAACCCCCTCCACCCTCTGTCACCCCCACCGCACCAGCCCCCACCTCCACTACTACCAGCAAGTAGGAGTCGCTAAAGAATATTACGGAGTTTCATTTGAGCTGCATCGATTTCAGAGCATCACATTACGTTACAAAGGGATATCCTCCGTCAACAACAGCCTCTCTTTCTTTTTCTTTCTGCGTTTAGTGCACTTGATGATGGTTTTCTGTTGGATCTAGATCCCATTGCCTCCTCTTCAGCCAGGAGCGGTGCCACAGCTTCATCTACAACCGGATGGGGAGGTGAGAGTTCTATGAGCTGTCAGGGAACGACCACCCGATTGAAATGCTCTGTGCAGTTAGAGTTCCTACTATAGCATCTGTCTCTTGCTAGGGCAAAAAAATAAACATTTCCAATAAAGAAAAGATTTTTTTAGAGCACCTTAATTGTATTTTGCAAATATAAGAAACACACTCAAAAACAGGTTAAAGAAGTTAAAGAAACACAAATTAGCAAAGGACAGAACGTATTTAACTGACTTCAGTTCCATCATATTTCAATGTTACTGTGCTGATGTTTCAAAGTTTCAAGTCATTAACTTCCCTTTACTGTGGATCATTTTGCAAAGCCTACAGTGAGTGGAGGTCATCGCTGACTGATTTTAATATCAGAGTAAAATGCTTTTAAAATCATTTTTTACAAGCTTTGGTCGACAGTAACGTTGACTATATAACATTTGTCGTAAATGAGCTGAAACAAACAAACTGTGGTCACACCACTGGTGCACTCTTTGCTGTTTCTTATTTGACAGTACGGAACATGTAGTGGTTTAAATTACAGAACAAGCTGCTGCTGGTCCTTTGTGTGCCCTGTTGTAGCATTTCGATACTCATTATCGTCGTTAAACATTTATCATATCCATCCACGTGTAGTTCTAACTCCTCTGTGATTGTTTTTCTTCCCACTTTTTTGTCTCTGTGCAGATCTCTTGGCTGAGGGTGAGTGAGTCTGTTGACATTACACCACTGTAGACAGAATACTAGAAATGCCTGGAGGCATTTAGATTTTTTCCTCGCCAACTTGGCTTTCTACCTGACGTTGTCTGTCGTTTTTGTGTGTCAGCCTGTATTTGCAGAAAAACCAGATGCATTTCACCTTTAGCATATAAATTCTCTCTAGTCGTCACACACCACGTCTGTACTCTCTCAGTCGCTTTGAACTGCTGTCCTCTTCCTGTTTTTTTTGGGGGGTTGGTGTCTGGGTCATGGTATTTGGATCTGCATAACAGCCCCGGCTGCTGATGCTGACGGAGCCTCTGAAGCTCTCCTGGCAGAGGGACAGTCTGCTGCTGCTGCTGCTCCTGCTTCCTCTGCAGCCGCTGCCGCTGCCACTGCCACTGCCGCCACGGCAGCACCCGCCACGCTGCCTGTCTCAGCTCCTGCTACCACCTCAGCCCCCGGCATCGACCTTTTCGGAGGTCAGTGTGGTCTGACGATAAGGTGCATCCCAGGATGCACAGCATGGTGGCCTGCCTGCTTGTATTCAGCCAGCCAGTCCATCATAACTGATTTACTGTTAGATTTACTTCTGTATAGAGATTTACCTCTCACTCTGTAAACTGTGCAGAGCAGCAGGCGAAGATATCTGCAGGCTCATTAGATTTAACATAGTTATTAAACATATCAGCTTAAACATATGATCTAATGAATGAGGAGAATCTGACGTTTTCCACATGTTTTACTGAACACTAGAAGCCTGCTGGACATAAGTATCAGTATAACAGAAATGAGCATAAATGTAAATTCTGACATGTCAATAAGCAGATGGTATCATATCAGCTCTCATCATTACCTTTGAGAGCTAAACATCTGCTTTTCAAAAGCTTATTATCCAACAATATTTCAAAGAACCCTAAAAGTTATTTAGCAACTGTTTCAATACTGTGTTGGTATCAGTTAAATACTAATTATTAGAACAAAACAAACACATCATCTACATAAATAGCATTTCTAAGGAGTCTGCAAATGATATTTTCAAAGTGTTGTTGTGTTAACTCTTTAGTTAATGTCACTGTTCTACCTTCCAAATGTTGGGATGTATTTAGGCTGTTGCCGCGCACGTTAATGGCCTGACACAAAGATTTCATGTGTGGTGTTTCGCAACGAACACTGAGCTAAACATTTTACCGTTTGTGGCACAAACGGTAAAATGTGAGCCGCTTTAGTAGATGATTTGCTTTTCTCCGAGTTTATTCTCACCAAGCACTATTTTCCTTAAAAATTAACGCGTCCTGAAAATTCCTCATGCGAAGCAATAATCTGCTGTTGTGACTCATCGTTTTGGGATTTGTTTGTTTCTGTTGCTCGCCACTAATGATTTCCTCCCTAATGGCTTACTAACTGATTCATAAATATGTCAAGAGGATGAGGAGCTGGATTTATCTTCTCAAATGAGCCAATTGAGCAATTCTGTCAAAGAGAGGCTTGGTTCCCTTCATCCCCGAACTTGACATCTTCCCTCTTGTCACAGAGTACAAGTAACTTGTGACAACCTGCCTCATTTCACAAACCTACACAGGCTGTGCATCCACTGAATGCAGCTTTATGCAGCCCTCTGAAGCTCATTATGTGACTGGTGGTGTAATCAGATCGATCACTGCAGTAACTGGGCTGCATATTTCTTGTATTCTCTGCTTTTTCCTGACGCTGACCTCTCATTTTTGTTTCCTGTCCATTTCACCTGTTTACATATCTTTTGTTTTGTTTGTTTTTACATCCATGTGTCTGTCCGTGTGTTGGCCCCGGTGGTATGTTTTGCGTTGTGGCTGTTTTTGTCTGCAATACCGTAGATGCGTTTGCACCCTCCCCAGGAGACGGTCCTGCTGCCGTGGCTGTGGGCCCCGCTGCTGATGCATTTAGTGGATCTGGTGGGTGACAAAACAATTTGTTGTGCCAGTGTGAGGGTATGGGCGTGTGTGCAAATGTGAAGATTGTTGTTGCTTTTGTTATATTATAGCTGCTTTTGCTTCCATAGGAGACAGTAGAACAAACACGCCCTCGGGGCCTACTGTCTCACCCCAATTCCTGCTCTAAGTCCCAGTCATAGACCCTCTCCTCCTTCATCTCGACTACTCTTCTCCTAATCACCCGGTGATTACTGCAGTAAAAAGCGGGGCAGCTACTAACTACTCTGAGTTTCACAAACAAACATGTATTTTTATATTAAGTCTGATGATTATATAATCATTGCATAATAATTTGTAATTCCATTGAGTTTCTCTCTTTGACCCCTCTTACAGAACTTTAGTTTAACTTTACCTTAGGAGCTAAAATACATGTTTTTTGTGGAGAACACATGAATCACAGCATTAGGTATGTTTATTGTATGATTTGTACAACAACTTCCTCCCGTATTAATCGTCATAAATAGGCACAACCTGAGCTCTTAAATTATATGTAACATTTCCATTAACGGCAGCTGTTCTTTGTGAACCAGTGTTACGCTGTGTTCATACAGACATTTGCTCAGTGGGCACTTTGATCCAGGAAGGGACGTTTTATTATATTACAATCCATGTTAAACCAATTTAATTTCCCAATTTTCTACTGTTCAAAATCAAACAGCCTGCATTCAATCTCCTTTTCAATTATGAACTTGGAAGCGTAAAGAGTTACACAAATGTTTTGGAAATGAAATGAAGAAAAGGCAATGAAACATTTGAGCAGTAGCTCGGTTAATTGATGCCAACTAGTGAGTGGTTGGAATGGTTGTTATAGAGTGACAATTTTTTTCAGTTTCATTTGCCATTTTGTGTAAAAGTGATATCCTGATTAACTGAATGGCCATTTTATGTTCTAATTATGGTCTGCGTGAGTAAAAGCTGGCTAACTGTCACACTATGTGTGTGAATAAGACAGACAACGTTTTTAACTCAAACAGCACCAGCTGCACAGGTAATTAGATGAGTGACTGTGTGCTTGGTTTCCTTTCTTGGTACCTAACACTGATTTGGAGCTTCAGAGGCGTCTTGCCTCACAAATATGCTTTTTACAGTGATTATTGTTTTAACAACCCCTTAATTCCCCCTTCCCCATCCACCCACCACCCCTTCCCTTCTTCTCTAACCATACCCCCCCCCCCCACCAAACCACTCCACTAAACACCATTGCTGAAGACCCCTTCGCTACAACGGAGGGGAGTGCGGACATTGCTCCAGAGCTGGACCTGTTTGCTATGAGGCCCACCGACACGGGGGCCGCTGCCGCTGTCACCCCTCCCACTTCTAGCGAGGTGCCGTCTACCGCCGCCTCCATCGCTGCCCCTGCTGCTCCCACCCCTTCCACCACCACCACCACCACCACCACTACTACTACCGACACCACCACCACAGAGTCTGCAGCCGCCCCAACTCTAGATATCTTTGGTGGTAAAGTTCTCTCGCTCTCATTATGCCTCTCACTGCATTGCCTTGCATTATGACCGATGATGATGATGATGATGATGATGATGATAATGACAATGACAGTTTTGATAATGATGATGACTGTGCTGCTCTTGCTAGTGATGATGATGATGATGATAGTGACACTGATGACTTTCCCAGTCCCCACATTTCAGATCAGTTTTTTTCCATAATGCCTTAATCAAACATCTTGACCTCCTCTGCAAAAGTAAAAACTCATTTGAGAAGTCAGTATGGGGCTAATTGTGTGTGCTGCTTTTGGCGTGATAACATTTCATATCTATAATTTGGGGACCTGGATCTTAGTGTTAATGTGATCTCTGAACCACAGAGGTGGCTCAACATGTTCTGATTATTAGTCTTATACTAACAAACAGTCGAATAGAACCTTTCTCTTGCTTGTGATCAATGTTTTAGATTCAGAATCTTGTTGAACTGTACTTAAAAGGGTATATTGCACAATTTCAAACCTCTTTCTATTGAGTGGGTGTAATGTTTCAGAAGACAAAGGTTATGCTTTAAATGGGAATGTCTGTATATATAACTATACAGCTATACATATATATGTGTACGGTTATTCCCATGACGCCCATGTGACAAGTTTTCCTCTAGTTTTTGTCCAGTACATTAGTTTATAACCAAATACATGCTAAACTAGTGCAAATTAGCAAACATTAGCATGTCACCACAGGAAGCTAATGTGGTCGTTAGTTACTGCTTAACAAAGGTGTAATAGAGAGGTACAAGCATGACTCTTAAAAATGTTCTTCTGATAAACGTCTGATTACACATTGGAAAAAGATCATTACGACTGTTTTGATGGTGAAATTTAGCAATATCCCCTTTTTGTGTCATTTTCCATTGCACTGGACCAAATAAATCTGCTCTCTCTGCTTTCCCTCATCTCTCTTCGTAACTCATCATTGCACTGGACTTGAAATCTGAATGTACATTTGATTGTGTGTCCTTGTTCTTAGATATGTTTGATTCTATGCCTGAGCAAAGCCCAACCACAGAATCCAAAGCTGCTACCACTCCTAGCGTAGACCTTTTTGGTGCAGGTACAGGAGTTGATATCCATTTTACTCACTGTGGAACCTGTTCATCGTCCACTCCTCTGTCAACACTTTATTTTCCCTCACGCGTCTTGGTTTGTCCCCCATAGTGGTACAAGAACTGTGCATGTACCCACTTGTTCCGTCTTGGATTGTCGTTGTGGCTGCTTACTGTCTACGCTGTGTCTTTCTACCTGCCACGCTAATGCTTTTCTTTGCTCCCCGACCTCCACAATTTCCTTCTTTCTCGTATTCTGCCTCTTGCTTGCGTTGGTAAATTAGACCTTCCTGCCGTGTCACGCGGGCCCTCTCCTTTACCTGAGGCGGCTCTGGCTGGAGACATTGTGACGGGTGAGTTAAGCTGCTTTAACTTCACTGCATCACTGTTCTCCATTCCTTTTTTATGAAGAGTGCAGCCAGACTGAACTTCTGAAGATTTATTCGCATGGTGCTGGTGTCTGCGTGCGCGTGCACACCAGTACTTCCAAATTCAATTTAGTTTTATTTATACAGCGCCAAATCACAACTACAAGCTATCTCGAGGCGTTTTACATTTTTATATTTAAGATCTAAGTCCCACATGAGCACTGAGCAAAAATGGAGAGAAAAACTCCCTTTAACAAAAGAAACCTCCAGCAGAACCAGGCTAAGGTTGGGCGGTCATCTCTCAATCTCAATCTCAACCTTATTTTTATTTGGGTGAGTGAATAGAGGAGAGAGAAAAGAACAACAGGCAGACAAAACACTAAAAACACTAGGACCAGCAGCTGCACACTGGATGTCATACAGCTCCGAGCTGGGGATTCCTGCAGAGAGGTACAGGGAGAGGGGGACAAAGAGGAAGAAGCAGACCTACGGGAGAGAGAAGACACAGAGTTAATGGCAGGATTGGTGAAGGAGCTAACCATAAGCTTTATCATAAAGGAAGGGGCTATAGCCTAGTCTTAAAGGTAGAGAGAGTATCTGCTTTCTGCACCTGAAGAGGGAGGAGCTTGATAGCTAAAGGCTCTGCCTCAACTCTAGGAACCACAAGTAGACCAGCACTCTGAGCGAAGTGCTCTGCTGGGGCAGTATGGATGCATGGTCTTTGATAGATGATGGGGCCTGGTCATTAAATGCTTTGTATGTTAGGAGAAGGATTTTAAATTTGAATGTAGGAGAAATATGATCTGTCTTGCTGATTCCACTCAGAAATGGTGCACGCTTCAAGGCTGTGGACACACAGTTAAGATGCAGGGGTGCTTGCTTTCCTCGCCTGCTTCTTTAAAGCATGTCTGCTGTAGCCTTTTAGAACCGGCAGTGTAGTGCATGAGCACAGCATTCTGTCACCGACGGACGCAGTCATTTCAGAGAAATTCAAGAGCTTCCTGCTTCTGTCTCTACCTGTTGCTCTGTTTAGACACGTTTACATCTCCAGCTTCTCCTGCTCCGCCTTCTGCAACTGCTCCTGCTCCTGCTGCAGCTCCTGTTCCAGAAACATCCTCTCCGCCCAAAGCAGAGCCGGCGCCAGTTATCGACTTGCTGGGTACTGCACCTCGCAATGCACAAAATACACACACTGCTGTGAAGTGACCTGCTGACCTTTGTGTGTACAACTTTTCTCTTTGTATCACGGCTGAGTTGTTACAGTGAGAGCCTCTGGTCTCCTGTGAACAAATAATAATGCTCTCATATCCTACATCCACTGTGTGGTCCTTCTCACTGTCTTCTAACCCTCACTATGTCTCAGTTAGTGGTCCAGGGCTGACCTCTCACCCCTTTCTGCCCTTCATGCTGCGCTGTGGATAACTGGATGTTCCCACAGACTCCTTCAGCAGTCCTGTGACGGAGACACAGAGCTCTGCACCAGGAGGACCGGCAGAAGACTTGCTGGGAGGTGAGACTCTCGCGTCCTCTGTTACTTAGAGTTACATTTTATGCCAATGACGAGTAGCATAAAATTAAAAAAGGCAAAATGTACCAGCAAAACATTTTTATGGCAACAAACGGCTGATGAAAATGTTTTAAGCTGATTGAGAAATTATGCAGGAAGTAATGATGGAGATACATTTGCTAAATTGATAGTGACACATACTTGGTAGGACTGACTGAATTAATTAAATTAATTATTAAATAAGTGGCTTTAGACTTTGGAAATGGAAATGTGAGTAAAATGTCGGCTTCCAGGCATCGTCTTAGTCAGGTAAGACCAAATAAGGTCTTCACCTTTAATTTAAGTTTATGCTTTGTTTTATTTTGAGTTGTCTAATCTCGTCTTGATCACCTTGTCTTCAACATGCATAGGCACAATAACACTTCAAAATATTTAACTGCACGGATGGATTATGAGACGAAGGCTTTTTTTGTTTATTTATGTTTATAATGTTTCTTATTTTAGATTTTCACATTCGCTCTTTTTTACTATACTCTAAATTTTATGAAACAACACTACATGCATTTTAAAAAAATCTTTTTTAATGTTTGTTGTTCAGGCCTGATGTCCCCCACCCTCGCCCCCACTGCTGCTGCAGCCTTAGCTCCAGCTTTGGTTCAGAATGACCTCCTGGAATCAGGCTTTGATGCTCTGGGCCCCCTTCCTTCTCCCACTCCACCAGTACCCGCTGCAGCCGTCCCGATTGTGTCGGCTGCAGCAGCATCAGACCAGGCAACCCCCACACCACCGCCCTCTGGTGGCTTTGATGCTTCAAGTAGGTGCATTAAGTGATCTGCCTTTTTTATTTATTCTTGTAATTTGTTTTGTGTTTCTGCCTTGTTAAATTAGAACTAGTAGAAAAAATGTGTCTTGTATATATATTTACTTAAACTTTCTGCTTGACATACATACATTTATCCATGAACAATGACCACAGTTTTTCCCGCTGAGTGCCTGACTTCTGCACGAATGACACACTGATATGTGCTGCTGTCCCTGTCCTCCTGACGTCAAACTGTTCTTTCTGCTGACTGCTTAACTCCTCAGCACTGCCGCCTATTTCGCAATGATTTTTTCCCCTTTCTTTCTCTCTTCTCTCGGACTTCTCCCGCTTTCAAACGCTGTGCTTTCATCACTTCCTGCCCCCTCGTCACAATCTCTCTGCTCTGTCTCTTTGTAACTTTTCATTCTTCACGTCTTAACTGTAACTGCTTCATTTTTATCTCCCTCTTCACCCCTATCTGCAACCCCCTTCACTCTACTGGGTCATTGCTTGCTTCTTCCAATCTGTAATTGGTGAGTTCTACTCAGCAGTGCTTTGCAGTATGTGCAATTTGGGCAAGTCTCCCTTTCTGCATCTATTCTAGCTTTTTCTAATTTTGCATGTTGTTTGTCTCTTGCATGAGACACAACGTACAGCTGTTTCTATTTGTGCAATGAGACTGCTACTAACCACATGCCATCAAGGCCTAAGTGTCTCAGTGTCGCAGTAGAGTGTGCAGGTATCCATAGCATTATAAGTACTATATAACCTTTCAGTAGGTTCTGCACAACACTACAAATACTGTGAAAAGTTGAAATGACTAATTGTACGAAATGAATGTTTTAGGTTAGGATGAAGGTTTACTTGAGTTAATCTGATGGAGTTGTACATTGCATACTTCTTCAATCAGCCTCCAACAACACAGAGCTTCGAAGGTGGTTTGTTAGAAAGATATGCAAAGTCTTTGACCTTGATGACACCTGGTTCAAACCCAGCGCTTTATTTTCTGAAGCTAAATGTTTCTGTACCTGATGTGTGAGCACTCTATCTGAGCAACTAGCCAGGGAGGTGTACAGTAGCACCTGTGAATGCTCTAATACCTGTACACCCTCAGTAGATTGTGCATGTGATACAGTGCCAACTATTGATTTTGACACACTGGATTGCCCCCCCCCAGTCTCGTCAGCCCTCTGCTTGAGTTATAGGTAGATTATGGATTTACAGGTTCGTAATCTGTATGTTGTTTCTCTGCTGTCCATCCATTCCCACCCTCTCTTCAAGTGTTTGGCGGGTTAGGTGATTTGCTGATGCCTGCCATAACACCCCAGAGCACCGGGGGCAGCACTGCTGGAAGCACAGCTGGAAGCATGGGAACTCCTGTTGCAGCTGCACCCCCAGCCACCCCACCTGCTACCAAAACCATTGGAGGAGATCTGGACTCGTCTCTGGCCAACCTGATTGGAGGTAGACACCAGCTTCTCGTACCTGGGCAACCATTTCTCTTTATAGTAAATACTTGAGTAGAAAATTAACTCTTTTTCTTTCTTTCTTCTGCTCAGACCTTGGAGTAAAGAAAAAGTAAGTTTGTTTTACAAATATGAATGATATGACCGCATTATGCCGGTGTTGGTTTAAGCGTGTGTGTGATTTCACATGAAATCAGAATATAACTAGTATAACTAAGTATTTTATTGACAAACATTAATAAAAAAGTGGAATTCTGAGCTTGGATCTGTGATCATGTGTTTGATATCTTTCAGAGACCCGCAGAGTGAAAAAAAACTGACAGGAGGTGCCAACTGGATGCCACAGGTGGCCCCCACAAGTTGGGGTACACCAGGAGCACCCATGGTAAGAACAACATGGACTCTGCCACCATAACATCACAGTTCACCCAAAAGGAGTTTTTATTTCAGTTTGCAACTGTGCCCATTGTCTCCTACCTATAATACTGTGTGTAGCTATACATATTATACATATTTAACATTAATCGTTTCAGAAGGCACAAGCAGTGCTGATGTGACCACTGTCTGTCTCTTTAGGCTACTGCTGCCCCTGGAGCTCCTGGGGCACCAGGGGCTGCTCCACCTGGTGGAGCCATGGTGCCACCTCTGAGTGCACAGCCTGGCTTCGGCATGGTGAGCTTTATTTGATTCTTACTAAAATCTCTATTTTTGAGTTTTAGATATATTCTATTTTAGAGACGAAGCTTCTGATAATTTGTTTGCCCAGCCTTTAGAAAGCTCAGTGTACTGTGTCGTCCCTGTCTCCTCAGCCTTCAGCGGCAGGGCCAGGAGCTCCCATGATGCAGCCTATGATGGGGCAGCCTATGATGGGACAGCCAATGATGAGACCTCCCTTCACAGGGGTGGCTGGAGCCATACCTGGAGCCGCTGCACCAGGGGCACCGGTAACGGACCACACATACCCGCTGTACCTTTATACATTAGTGTGGTACTTCACCACCACTTTGCATCTTTTTATTTTATAATGAAGCACTGTTTTTTATTTTTGGATTCTAAGATTTCTCCAGCACCTACAAGCCAGAGTCCCAAGAAGCCCAAGGACCCTCTGGCAGAGCTCGACCTCAAGGACTTCTTATAACGCCCCAGGTAGGAGCAGGGGACAGTACATACTGTGCATTCAGCACAGCATGAAGAGTAACAACTTCTACACAACTCTGATACATTCACTTTACGGTGATTGACACACCATACACTAGCTGTAGCTAATGATACATTATTCATTGATGTTTTACCACCACATTGCTTGAATTACAAAGGTAGAGACGTCTTTGCAAGACTTGAGAAATGACAGCCTTTTGTTCGGTGTTGTAGGACAAACCAAACCTCACTCAAACATAGCTACCCTGCTACTACACGTAGTACCTGTAGATGGAGCTAGTGATCATTTTCACAAATTGAGAAATTGGAAAGTGTAAGCTGCACCTTTTTAAAATACAATTCTACCAGGGTCACCTGTTGGTGACTGGCTTTCCTTTCCGTTACACAAAAATCAGGTTAGTTGATTAGTAGCTTTTGCAGTATGGTTGAACCAGAATTAGCACTTTGTCATTCAGTGGTATAAACAGTACTTGTGGAAGGTAAAACATCAGGTTTCAGGCAGAGACCTTTATTTGACTTGAGATCCACACGTAAATCCCTCCTGTGTTTAACTATTTTCTATTTTCTGTCCTCCACCTTCCAGCTTCTTTCTCTTCTGGTGCAGGGCCCTCTCAACTTTTACCTGGTGTCTGACAACATCTCAAGACGCCAGCGATTTCCAGCTACTTAAACTAACAAGAGCCTCTTTCCTCCACCCTGCCCATCCACACCCCACCCTTCTCCTGTGTGATGTCGTAGCACAAACTGTGAAAGTGAACCATAGCGGATTATATAAAAAATATGTGAGAAAAAAAATACAAGCGTGTGCTTATGTAGATGTACTAATCTTTTGTCTAAACAAAGTCACAAAAACCCTGACAAAAAATCTCCACAACCGTAAGTGAGAGCAAGTGAAGGCGTGTGTGTTTAGATCTCTTCTAGTGTTGAGCTGAATGATGGATGTGATTTGGTTTCCTAAACTCTACCCCGCCGCCCGCATTTCTGTCCCCGCCTCCTAACGAAGGGGGAGGAGCTCTTCTTTGTGCCACTCCGATCGGATGCGAGTGGTAAACAAAGCCCTGGTAGATTTTCAGAGAAACATGTTGTGTGTTGTTTACAGAAAGGTCCTCGTTGATGTACATAGACTTCTCTGGTGAGGATTGTGTCTCTATTCTGTACGTCTGTTGAAGAGAAATATAAATGTGACTCTGACATGAAATTGTAAGACGTCGTGTGAGTATCCTTCTATTTCCCGTCATCATTTGACCTACTACGTGATTAACATACTATATATTAAGAAACTACTTCTACAGGCTTTTGAATCATACCAGACCAGCAAGTGATCCCTTTTTTTGTTTCTTTTTTTCACCTGTGGCTTATTTATCTATGTTGTCTTGTTCTGTGTTATTTATATGCTGTTTCTTTTAGAATAATCCTCCAGATTGCTGTTAATATTTGCTGGCTCTACTATTTAAGAACATATCTTAACAACTTAGTTCCAACAATAATGCTTTAGTTATCACAACGGAGGCTTCAGACAGTTTTGAAATAGAATTTTCCAATGGTCTGTAAATGTCTACCTGCAATTTTAACGTTTCCCAACTTGGTATATTGATCTGAGATCAGATTTCAATCACAGTCTGTGGTTTTGTAATTAAAATAAAATCAAAAGTGCATCTCAGCGACTGTAACAAAAACAGCGGATGAGCAGTGTGTGATGAAAATGAATAATCAGGAACAGCTTAGAGGTTCATTGTTTAAACAAATTAGACATCCACTCATCAGAACGTTGCTCCGTACCAGTACAGTGAAACCTGCCCCCATAGGTGCCTTTATTTTCATGTTATTAGTCTGTTACACCTTGTGCTGTTGGACAAAATTTGTCAAGTTAAAGTGTTTACATCTGCCCTGCTGTTTAAAAGCTAAATAATAATTTAAAAAATCTTATAGTTAAACAACTACTAATTTGTTCTGGGCTCCTGAAATAAGAGGTGAAAAACATTCTGAGCTTTGATCGCTGCCTGAAGAATCGTTCATTTAGCTTGTTCTCAGTTGAACTTACGTAACGCCGTACGTGGCCACGTACAGCGTTGGGAGCAATTAGTGCAGACATCCACTGGATGTCACTGCTGAATTCTCTAATCGTGATCTTTATCCCAACAAGCATCTCCACACAGTCTACGCCGTATGAATATGTCACCAGTCCTCAGTCCTGTGCTGTGAACCACAGACAGCTGTAAACCGTGTACTCTGTGTGTTGTCATTTCAGTGGACCATTGAAGCAGTTGGTTGTATCAGCTATGATTTAGAGAAAATAACCGGAGATTATTACGATTTTATCAAATTGTATTTTTGTTTTTTGTTGAAAATTTATTTTAGTTATGATGGCCCCCCCTCCCCAGTGCATGTACGCCCCTTTGAGATGCAATAAATTAAACGACGGATTAAAATGCCCGCTTCCTTCTGTGGCTTATTTTTCTGTTTCTTTTTTGTCGTTTTCCTGTGTGTTGCTCTGTTCCTGTTAGAATAATCATCCAGACAGCTGTTAATATTTTCTGGCTCTACTATTAATCAACATATCCTACACAAGTCATGAAGGAGGATTCAATATACCTGTCCAACTGTCTGTAACCCTTGTGTCTCATAACCCTTGTTTTACACAAACTAGCTTATAATAGAAAATATAATTGGTAATCAGGACATTCAAAACACACAGACTGGTAGTAATCTTGGTTTAATGGTTGGTCGTTTTCAGTCTGCATAAATAATTGAAGGTATTTGGTATTCAAAGGGATATTTGTATGAATGTTTGGAACATACATAACATAAAAAGTCAAAAATATCATATTTCAGATTTAAAATTGTTATTCTATAACAATATCGCTCTTCTAATCTTATCTACCCCTTAGATTGAGAGAAATCTAAACAGCTCAAGTAAATTGTTGACTGGTTCAGTACCATCGTAACATAACCAAAAAATGTAGCCTCACATTAAATACATAGTTACAGTACTAAGCTATAAAACATATTCAAAAAAATGTCCACCCCACCCCCCCACAAAAAAAGTTTACAATTCCATAAATTAGCACCACTTTTTCTGGAGAAGCACCGATATAATTATGTGCACAACAATGAAACCACATTTCACTGTGTTGCAAGAACAGAGAAAGAAATAGTAAGACTCACAAGTGAGGAACATCTTCTATCCAGGATCCACAAGGACCCTTTCTCTAAGTAGACAGAAAATAGTCTGCTTTAAAAGGGTAGTATTAAAACAAACTCCAACGTCTGGACATACACAATGCAAAACACCAGATCATCCATTAGCAACAATAATCTCCGTATCTTTATGTTGTTCATTTGTATGATTGAACTGGAAATAAAATTTTTTTCCTGGGTCTTTTGTCAATGCCAATACACATGTTCTTCTTTGCAGTGGTGGAGAACACTTGAGCGGCCAAGTCTTTCCACATATTAAGCCTATGTAGAATATTAGACAAATACTACAGGGCTTAGCAAAACTTTCCAACACTGTGTGCAAAAAATGTTTTAGAAAAGAATCTAAAAAGAAAGCAGAACTACAGATCTGACTCTCTAAGTACATTTACATTTCTCTCTGAATCAATTTTATTTAGCAAATAAATTAGAAAAGCTGGAGATGCCACAGTTCTCCTCACGTGTTGACAAGTTCCTGATTTTGTCAACACTAAGTCTGCATGGCTGTGTGTGGGCTCTCTGCATGTGTGTGTGTGTGTGTAGTTAGAAAAGTGTGGCTGGGATCACTAGGAAGGACAGGAGGTACCAGAGAGGCAGGAGGAGGAGGAGGAGAAGAGGCAGTCATCTGGTCCCTGGTGATGGAAGGCTACGCGTGGCTTAACAGATGTAGTAGGATGGTGCTAACGGGGATCTTGCGTTTTCTTAGGCGATCTTGCACTCACTCGAATCCCCATGCACCCAGTAGCAGATCTGAGCATATTTGAGGGGCGTTATCCTCACTGCCACGTTGTAATCCTGTTGCATCCCGTCCCCGTTTACGTCCACCCACTGGTGACCAGAGAAAACCCCAATGATCTTCCTCTTCCACTTCTTCTTGCCAGGTTCTTTGAGGCGAATGTAGACCCCAGAACCGCTGGAGCCCGGTTTGGCATCGCAATACTGATAGAGCAAATCTTTGGACTCCTCAGACACAGAGCAGAACCTGTAGATCAGATTTCCAGGCCGGTCATCATCAAAGCCAGAGAAGTGAATCCTCCCAGCGGGAAGCTTCTTGACTGAGGGTATTACACCCAGATCCATGTGCTTGACTTTCGGGGCTTTCTTCAGTTCAAGAACAGCGTAGTCATAATCAGCAGCCAGTCCATCAGACACACCTTTGAACCAACCCTTAGGAACCTGGGTCTTCTTGACCCTGGTCCACCTAAATGACGGTTTCTCTGAGTCTACACTGCGGCGACTCCGGCTCTTCCTACCTTTCCCTCTTCCTTTACGATTCCCTTTCTCATTGTTGTCTTCCAATTCCTGCACTTCCTCTTTACCTTTGTCTCCCTTCCTCCTTTTTCCTCGTCCTCCTCTCCCCTTGCCTCCCTTCCCTCGCTTCGACTTTTCTTTCAGAATACCAACACGTAGCTTCTGCACCCCATCTAGATAATCCTTTCCATCGTGAATGCAGTGGGCAGCGGTCAGAACATGTTTAGGTGATACCAGAACTCCAGAACATCCTGTGGAGATCTTTACAGAGGTGGAGAAGGGATATTTAGTGGAAAACTGCTTATCAGAGATGGTGAATCGGGTGTCTGTGCCGTACACCTCGCGTTTCTGGCGGGACCTAGACGAGATGTTTCTAGACCGTGCCGCCCCCTCATTGAGACCTTGCACTGAAACAGAGGTATATGTGCGTGTGCCGTTCTCGTAGACTGTCTCGTAGGACAGGAACTGCTCCAGGTCATACAGAGACGGTGAAGGCAGACGGTGCTGACACTCAATCCCGCAGGTTCCACTCAGTTCAGATTGAAAATGGGCTGAGAATCGTGGGCTGCTGAGAGGCACAGTTCGTCTTTTCCTTACCAGGGGCACCTTCCATTGTGGCCAGGTATACTCATCATCGACTGCGTTCTCCTCAGCAGCTACAGCCACCACCACAGCCAGCAGCGTCACTGGGAGAAAGACACACAGGGGTATGGGGCCCATTGTTAAGTTTGGTCTGGCTCTGAAAAGTAAAGAATAGAGACACACACTTAATGCATACTGAATTTTTATTTGCCACAAGATTAGTTATATGACTCTTGACTCTGTGACTCTGACTTTATGAATCTTCATTGACCACGATGTTTGCATCGTGACCTGTAATAAAAAAGTAGGGAGCAGACTGTAACGAGCAGAGACAGACGTACGCTCTCTAGAAGGAGGAAATAAAAATCGGTAGTGCATGAGCATAAGTGAGACAAGGTGCAGAGGTAATCAAGGTGGTTCAGAGTCATGTTCAGGTTTATAAAGGATGTTAGCAGTGACGAGGACAGACTGGATAAGGGATGGCTACGGTAGAGGGACTGTACATGTACAGGTGACGGCTCAGAGACAAAGTGAGAGAAGCTGAAGCTGCTAGACATGTGTGGAGAAGGGATGCGAAAGTATATTGGGAAAAGAATCCTGAAGATGGAGCTGCAGGATAGGAGGTAAAGAGGAAGAGCAAAAAGGAGGTCCATGGTTGTGGTAAAGAGGGGACATGCAAGAGGTTGGTGGAAGATAAAGTAAACAGAGATGCATGATGCTCTGTGGGGATGAGCAAATAGTGAAGCAATGGCCTTCCCATCAGCCTCAGCTGTACTGAGCATACTGATCGTATCATTTGGCTCACAGCGCTGTTCTACATAAGTACAGCCTCACAGAGCTTCAAACGTGGCAGTGGATCTTGAGTTTTGACAAATCATATGTTCAAAATCACTTGAAACACAGTGAGTTCAGCCTGTTGCTGAATGTGGTTTTTCTTTCGCTTCCCATGTTATTAACTCAGCAGCAACCAAAAATCTAATGGTTTGTTTCGTGGGGGTGATGGTTCAGTGTTAAAGAAACCACTAAACACCTTTATTTAGTGAAATGACATACAGCACTGTAGTATAATAAGGATTTTGTTTGGAACCAGAAAACTCAGCAGACAGCCTTTAATCAGCTTTAGGTATGTGCTAAATGTGGAGAAACACAGATTTCCTGAACTTAGAAGAAGGTCTTTAATTCAGTGTTGAGGCCTCCACGTCTCATTTACTCCTTTACAACAACAGGGAGGCAGTATACCCCCGAATGTTGGAGACATTCACTGGGTTCAGAGCTCTAGATCAGACAACGGCAGCTCAGAGGTTTGCAGCACAACGTAATCTAGTGGGAAGCCCACTTTTTAAGTGCTCGATTCCTTCAAATGCTCGAGTCAGCAGAAAACGTTTGGTGTCATTGTTAATAAAGAGAAATATTCCTGAGCTCTTACAGCACTTCTCTATAGTTTGTACATTAGCCGTGTGGTTGTGAGCAGATTTATGTCCTCTGAGTCTTGCTAGAGGCTGTGGGCAGAGAGACGAAGAGGATGAACCCTGGTCCTCTGAACGGGCTGAGACAGTGGCTTGGAGGTTTGCCACAATGGTTAACCTCCTCCTTCAGTAATGACCATATCTGGTTTCCTTAGCTCCACTCTGCTCCTTGTATATACACACAAAGGCATCAAATATAAAGACTGCAGGCTGCAGACTGAATGCTAGCTCATGCTTTTGCTGGTGTTGTCAATATTCCTGATAACCCCAAGAAATTAACGATACTAGATTTAGATTTCAGACCATCAAGAAAATACGGGAGCTGCCAGCTGAAATGTCCAGCTGACATTGCCATTCTCTCTCAGTCAGATGTTAGTGCAGCATGGAAATGAGACACCGCCTGATACATCTGAAACATCTAACAAGCCCAAAGCAGAGAGTTATAACAAAGTCTCAATACATGACCCTTAGTTTCTGTTCAGCTTCAAACGGCCACCTCCAGACTCAGACATGAAAAGGAATCCAGGAGAAAGCCTGCAGTTATTCAACATAGTGGAAACTGATATGCTGCCATTATGGCTGCTGCATGTACAAGGGCCTCATTTCCACTAAACTATTTTCCACCACAGTCAGATGAACAAGAAGCTGTGCCCTCTGCATCCCTCAGCAGATGGAGTCACGGTCGCTAGAAGCAGTCAGGACATAAAGACACCAACGGATGGCGCTATGGCGCAACAATATCTGCATTTACCCGACTAGGCACAGGTCAACTTCAATTGTCTAGTTAAAATGGGCGTTTTCATTACTTTGTGCTATTTTGACTACTGTAAATAAACCTCATATCCCTGCAGCTCGGCTTTATAGTGTTTTAACAGAGGAACACAGGCCTCTTCAAGCAGACACTGGAGATTATTTTCCAGAAGAAATTCGATATGTCAAACCATTAGTCAGTTCACATAAGAAGAAATTAACAAAAAAATATTTTGATAATGAAATATCAGAATTGTAATAAAAATATATTCGATTCATTGCAATTTAATCAGATATTCACTGAAATCCCAAGCACAACACTGAAGTGTGAAAAACATCTGTAGTTGCACATCTGCATCATCATACCATCCGTGTGGAGAAAGAGAGGTGATGTGTAGGACGTATTCATTCTAAGGCGACGTGTGCAATATAGTTAAAAACGATAACTGGATAAAAAAAACAAAATAAAAATTCTTCAGTTGTTTACGAATTATCTGCGCACAGCGGAACTGGAAAACTAAATTCTCTCTATTTAAGAAGGGTAAAAACGGCGATCTAAACAGAAAGAGGGAAAACATAAGCAACTTAAGGAACAGTGAATAACAAAGCACATCTCTCCTCCGAGCGCATCCAGGTCGTAACCGTGCAAAATGACAAAGGCGCGTTACCTGCTTGCATCCGATTGATGGATATGCCAAGATATATGGATATACAAATATGATCCCACTAGAAAACAAACGGGTGTTACTGCATCCCCAGACGTCCTGGTATCAGCGGCTCCCTTCTCCTCATTGCTTCTTCAAAGAAGCTGAGAGAAAGTCGCAGCCGGGACGCTGCGCTCAGGCTGCACTTGATGCTGAGGAGGAGGGAGGAAAGGGGGAAGGAAAAAAAAATCTGAAAAGGACTTTTTTTTTCACTTGTGACAAAAGCTTCACATATGGGAGGGACCAGACCGAGCGATCTAACTAAAGGCTGAATTGAGTGAAGTCAGTGAGCAGCAGGGAGGTGTGTTGGCGCGCACCCTGCCACAGGCTGCAGAGACCAAGAAAAAAAAAAAGAAGCGCCCCTCCGTCATAAAGGCTTTCAGACGACTGTGAAGGAATTAGTTCTGCTGGTCTCCACAATAGTTTGTGAGGCGTTTCCATTCTGAGCCATGTGAGTTCCCACATCTGCAGACTTCTTTCATCTGTAAGTCCAGCCAAGGGTAAACATGGCAGGTAGACATGCGGCTGCACCCAAACCCACTGTTATGACCTCTTCTAGTGAACATATATGAAACATCTTGTTCACTCATAGTTCGTGATGCTTCACTCTCACGTCGTGTACTTGTCGGAACAACAGTGGAGCATCCATGAAGTGGTCGTCCATCCAACATCAGGCAAGGAGCAGAGCTATGACTCACACAGGAAGTCTCACAAGATCCAAGGAAAACATCCAGAGACCTGGAGAACTGAAGGCTTCTCTCACCTCACCAAGGATCACTTTTCACGACAAATGGAATCCACTGTGAGAGTGAGTGCGTGAGAGTGACAGAGGGGAAAAAAAGCCACCATTAACTCAGAAGAACATTAAAGAAAGTCTGCCACAAAACTCACGCAGGAATGTTCTGTGGGTGGATGATTCCAAACCTGAACTGTCTGAGATACAGGGGACTTGTTACATCTGGCTTAAACCCAACAGGATTCCACAAAAAAGCAAAACATCATACCTACGTTCAAGCATAGAGGTGGCATTGCTGTGTTGTGGGGATGCTTTACTGCTTCACGATGCAAGACAAGGAGCTAGGAGTCATTCAATTCAAGTTTTGGAGTGGTCAAACTGTTATTCTATCCATCCTTCCAGAATGGATGCCTGGATGCTTCCCCACTGTTTCCACAGAGTAACATTGTGTTTAGTCTTCTCATTATTCAAGGTCAGGGCCAAAGGGAAGAAAATGGGGCCCCTGATTGAGAGAGAAGGAATGTTACAGTGACTAGTCAAAGTCTCGCCGAGCCAAGAGAAGACACGGAAAATATGCGTGTAACGAGGGAGAGAACGTAGGGGACTGTGATGATACACATCTGGCTCTGCATGGACGGAGGAGTGCAGGATGACATATGGAATGGAAACAGATCTTTTTGTAGTCACTCACCTAAAATTCCACCTGTTCCTCCAAATGTGTGTGTCCGTGTCCGTGTGTGCGTGTGAGACTCAGAAGACTTTGGTGGCCCGTAACACCTGATCAGCATGTTAAAGGTTTATGATGGATGCTCATTCATGTTAGCACATCAGCAGCTATAGCTACAAAGCCTGATGTATTTTCTTCTCAGAGGGTGGTCCTGATGGTAATGAAACCCACCCACTTTTTGAGTGGCAGACTCCCTGCTCACTGAAAGCATACTGTAGATTCTGTAAACATGCAGGTAGCGCGCGGGGTCGAGTGCACAACACTAAGTGATGCTCAGTCTATGAGAGCTCCGGAGCCCACACAGTCAGTGGAAAAACATTGGACGTGTGATGTCACCCACAGCTTTTTGAAGCTAAGGCAGGGTCACTGAGCCGCGCTGTTTGAATCGTGTGGGTGGAGCAGAGGTGGGATGAGCACTTGGCAGCAGCCGCAGACTCCTTTAAAGTCGCCTTTAAAGTGTTCTGCTCGTGACTACCTCAGTGTTCCAGCAGAGTTTGTGCTCACGCTGCTATTATCACAACCAAAACACATTTTGCTGTTTTCAGTTAAGTCCAAGCTCAAAGGTCAAGATACGAGAGGGAGACAACAGAGACACAGAGAGAGAGACATGTTCTCTGCGGCTTCCAAACAGAAAACAAAGTGATATTTGTGGTTGGGGTCGAGCTGTGTGGATAGAGGAGCTTTTGTACCGGGGGGTCACACCCTCACAGGAAGTGCTCCCCCTGCCCTGTGCTGTGGTAGGTGGATGCTTGCTGGTGGTGCTGGGGTTTCAGTAATTTCATTAGTTGTGTTAGCAGCATCACGGCAGTAAACCAATCAAGTATAACGTATTTGGGGGGAACCGGCTTTCTCTCTATTTGGGATTTCAGAGAACCTTTTTGCCCTTTTAGCCACAAACTGCAGAGTGAAAGGCTGCCGACTCCTCTGCACAGACCACACTAATAAAGCAAGTCAGAGGGCTGCACTGACCCACGGTTCACTTCCAATGGCTTTATTTTGACAACTGAATGGTCTTTTAGTTCTGCTTCATTCTAAACAGACCACCATTGATATGATAGGACTCTCTACCTCACCACCTCTCTCTCACACACACACACACAAGCATTAACACAGTATATAGAGTAAATATGTATGTAAACAGTAATAGGATGGTTAGTTAAAGGTCCTGCTTAGATCCACATGTAGTTTCTAACCTTTTTTAATAGTAAATATTTGGGTAAACCGGTTAGCGTGCCAGCTTTCAGAGAGCAGACTGTATGTGATGAAAGGCTGACTGATGTCCCATGTGCCACCTTAGAGTCTTGTGTAAATGAACAGCCCGTCTGAAGGCAGGTCACAACGGTGCCATCACTTAGAAACCTGGCACTCGCAAGAAAGTCAACTTTTCAGGAATAAAAAAAAACCTTTTCATGTTGCTGATGCACAAGCAATGTAAGTGGTGCTGCATTCCTCTCTTTGGCACGGGACCGTGTTGCTACTCCAGCTGCTGCAATACACAAGTATGTCAGAGCACACACAGCTGGCTGAGGGCGGTTGTGCACAGTAGCAGCCCTGCGAGGATGCTGCGATGCAGTGTCGCCTCATGCCCACAGTGTTCTGGGTTTGAACCTGCAGGATGACAAATGGTCGGTTGGTTTATACAACGTGCAGCCCCCTGACAAGCAGATTAGCACGCTACGCTTAGCCCGTCAGTTACGACAGATGAGCACGTAATACCTTCAACATACCTCTAACATCATCTCTGACTCTGTCTGTGTGTGGCTGCGTGTTTACACTGACTGCCCATAATCCCTTTGTGCAATATAAACATTAAAATACCATTCCACATCACACGCCTGCATGCACCTGAAACATCCACCATAGATGTGGCTGAGCCCCTCTCCACTGAAGGACAACTTAGCACACAGGTAAGACACAGAGCGCCTATTGCTTTTTTAAATGGTTCAGGATAGTAGTCAGACAATTTTAAACCATGATTGATGACCTAAAAGAAGCTATAAATATTAGTTAGTTCAGAAGCCTGAAAGTGCATGAAATAAATTGCATTTAGGAATCATTTCTCCTTTGAAACAGTAAAAATAGGAGGCAACTCGAGCACTCTTACACTGATCCTCTTTTGCTGCTGCCGTACATACCTGGAGGTGTTTTACCACTGACAACATTTGCTGCCACTTACTCAAGTGAAGACAGGTGCTCGAGGCAGCTCTAAATACATTTCTGGTTCTTTACTTTACTTTGCTTGGCAGACGCTTTATCCAAAGCGACTTACAAGGAGCTAGCGCTGGGTGTCTGGCTCAGGGACACACCTGGTAGGGGATGGACTAGGAGTCAGACTGGGATTCGAACCTGCGACCTTCTGCTTCCCAGTCTGACGCTTAACCCATTGAGCTACCAGGCTGCTGGTTTGAGAACAGTTCTTTAAAAACACCTTCTCCCCCAATGCGTCCAGTCAGTGTCAAAACATTTAGCACAGCTGAGAAATCTAGGCTTGAAAAGAGGAAGTAAAACAAACACAAAGCCCGAAACCTAACTCTTATCATGATAATGATGTGTACACACACCCAGGATGGTTACGCTTTAAACAAAGGTTTGCACAAGACGTTTGCAGACATGAAATCCGTTCCACCACTTGGCAGTGATCTTAACACCCAGCACATATTTCGCAGATTATATAGTAGATGCACCATCAATGAGGCTCATTTGGCAAAACAGACAAAAGTGGGGCCAACAGTTTCTGCTTGTTTTGAGCTCTGTAGTGTGTCCTCTCCAAGCTGAAAAGGTTTAGACATGCTGAGAGAAACATGGGGAAATGTGACATTCATCCGGGACACACCTCTTGTTTATAGTGAGGATTTTGACAGAGGGCATGTTTTCATTTCACAGAGTGCCGCCAGTGCTCACGATATGCGAGATACCTAGTGGAAAGGTATTTGTTGAGCTCAGGTGCTGCAGATATTACTTAACAGCTTCATAATAATAGGAATACGCCAGTAAAGTGTAAAACAGTGTCTTTGTGTGTGCACAGGCTGAAAGACATACAGAGACTCACGTATTCTGGGAGCTTATGAAGGTTACACAAACACACAGTGCGACTAGGTTAACACACTAATCTCAGACCTCTTTCCTGGAGAAGAAAGGAGGTTTTGTTGGAGCGCACTGATGACGCCTCTTTGGCTCATTCTGCCAAACGCCAGTTAACAGCCTGTCCAGAGAAGCTCCACTGTCTCCGTCTCACTCTGTGATGTTCTTGGCCTTCTTCGGTTGGGTTGTGAAAAAACCCTGACCTGCCTTCTGCAGGGATTTTTTTTTTCTGCATACTGTTATACTGAGCTCAGTGGCACACCTTTCTATGTGGGTACAGCCATTATTAAAAGGCTCCAAAACACACCCAAGCACCAAACACACATCTACACTGTAGGTGCCTGATCAGAGTTACTCAGCAGATGCTACGATATAAAATGTAATGTGAAAATATGAAATATGATGTTGCAGCTTCTAAGCATGTTTTTCAGTTTTCCAAAGAACATACAAAAGTTTTCAGACATACTTGGGGACGACTCTGTATGGGTGTTTCTCTTTCCAGCGGTTGGCCGAAATTTCATAACCGCTGTTGCTAGGATGCGATTTCTGTCACACATCAGGTTTCTAGATAAATGCAGCTGACAGACATCTATGAGATTTACAAACTGATGAACATTATAACCCGCTTCTTTAATACTCCTGTGAACATGCAGCGATAAAATATAGATAAAGATTTTAAGGACATTTGAGTACTTTTCATGAAGTCAAAAACACACATGTTGGGTCACTTATTTCCATAACATAGTATCAACACACTCACACAGTAGAGCCTGTTAAAGCAAAGACTTCCTCAGGATATTTTGAGGGCTTTCCATACTCAAACGCAGGGCCTATCCTGATCAAGCTTCTTCTCGCAGTAGACTCATGTTAACTCAGCTTTCTCTAATAATGCAAAACAGAAAAGCTGCAGCTTAAAGCTCTCTCTGTTTTCCACCTATCCAAATATCCGTAGACTCAAACAGTGGCTCATTATGAAGAGTGATCAGTGAAAGGGCCCATTGATTTGAGGGCCTGGGGGAAGGTTATGTATGGACTCATAGGATAGAGAGAGAGAGAGAGAGAGAGAGAGAGAACTATGGAGCGAGGGCCGTCATGTACGCATGAAGGCAGACTTGGAAGTTCCGTGTAATTCAGGCACCCCTCCAAAACATCCACCCATTTCCTCCACTTGGTGCTGAAGGTGCCCAGCAGACCCAACGCCTCGGAGCACCTTCGTGTCATGGCCCAAGCAACAACAGCAACGGGTTCGTTCATGTATCTAAAGGAAGGAAAAGAGCTTAGCGTTCAGATTTTCCTCTGACAATGATCAAACCTTTGTGCTGCCAGTGGAATAGTCTGTGAATCCCACCGTGGAAACAGAACACACGTTCAGTTCACTCACTGATGGTAGAGGTCTTGGTCCAAGGTAGGGATTATCTGAGAGGCTGTAGCGTCTCTTTAATGACCACAGAAGAAGGTGGTGTAAATGTAAAAAGCTGGCCATCACAGAGAGGAGGGGGAGGCATGACGTGCGTGATTGAGACCCTGCTTCTCCACAAAGCAGGCCAATGGTGTGAACTGGGTGCGAATGTCGGATTGCTGGTTTGTAATAGTTTCTTATCCTCTTGAGTAAGGGATTCAAACCAGTGAAGACACAAGTAAGACCAATGCAGTGCATTCAGAATGTATGGTTTTCCTGACCCCGCAGAGTCTGGCTATAATTGCCCTTAATAACCAGGTTTGTGGATCCTTTACCATCAGCTCCAGTGCAGGAAGTACGGCCAGGTGTTGCTGACAGCGTGCATCAGAACAGATTGAGTTAAGAGAGAAAACCATGTGTTTGTGGCTGATTTGATTCTCAGTAATTGTATTTGTCTTCGTCTGCTACCTCCTCCTCTTCCTGACCAGAAAAGCCCCGCAGGGATAAACACGAGTCAAAACAGAGACGAGAAAAACACACACTGTGATGCACACTGCATATACAGACAACGTACTTTAATGCAGTTCCTCTGTGTGTGTGTGTGTGTGTGTGTGTGTGTGTGTGTGTCAGGACGCTGCCTGTTATTAAAGCTTGCTGATGAGTGAAAAGTGCGATCAAAGGATGTTGCTTTTAGTAAGCAGATTTCTAATCACTCTGATAATGTAATAACTAGATGTGGCTGGAGGGCACTTACATCACCACTAACAGCTGTTTTATATGCTCTTTTATCACCTGCAGAGCCTGTGAAGCTCAGCGCTGGTTCTGGACAGGCCTTGACTGTTGACCGTTATTAACCTACAGAAAACTAAGATATCTTTATTGGTTAAGGTGCAAGTTAATTCGTACCCCTGCTGCTCTGTGCGCTTACTTTCGATTCCAAATGTCTGTCTTCAGCTGCAGTGGCAGCACAGTGAAAGTGTTGGGCAAGACTTGTAGTGACAGCTCACCTGAGTTTCCTTCTTTGGATTAGATTAATAAATGTATTGTTAAAGCCTTTTTAAGGAATTTTGGAATTGGGTAGTGTGGGTGACTCAGCTGGGAATCGATCCCTCTATTCCTGCATCCCAGCCCTCCGCCTTAATCACTAAGCCACCAGACCAATTCTCTAATTACCATTAGAGAAAAATATTGGCAGGTGGAGAGGCTCCTAGACAACAACCAGCTCTTTGGTCCTACGGTCGCCTACGAGGCCCGTGCAGTGCATCCTTGCTTTGAACTTGTCTCCTTCTCTGACAGTGCTACTTCCAGTCAGAAGTCAGTGTATTGGAAAAAGGTGATATCAAGTGCTTCTGTGCCTCAAGCAACATAAAGTAAAATGAATTTTTTACCTGCCTGTGTTTCAATACATGTGACAAACCTATTTATATTTATTCACGTATATCAGGTTATTGATAAACTGTTGAAACCAAGTCTTCGCCGTAAATCACACCAGTCAAACTGTTTTTGTAACATGCATGACTTGATCAATAGAGACTGATGACGGAGCCCGTGGTCTCACAGAACTACGTCTGTCGATTTGGCAACGGTCTGTTGTTTACTCTGAGCCTCGAGGACAAACGTAGCCTCCAGTGAATATGTTACCAGACAAAATCAGACACGTAGAGCTCTAGGTGAGAAAGGGAGGAAGAAAACACAACCTAATCTACAGTAGTCCAACACATGAGGACTGAGGTGGTGGACTTCTATTTTCCTCTTACTACTTTGTCCTACTCTCTCTATTCTCTCGCTCTGTTCTGCACACACTGTAGATAACTTTATCAGTCTCATTATCTTTATACTCCTTTGTGTGCTCAACCTCAAGTCCGTAAAATCAGACTTTGGACGTGCTCACCCAGGGTTCATCCACTCACGAGGAATCCTCGCTGAATACGAGCATGAAAAAGACGAAGTGAATCATTTGAAAAAGAAAGAAAAAAAGAAGCCGCAGTGAGTCCAACAGCCCCCGAACAGACAGAATCCTACTGACACACAAAATGAAACAGATGACATACGCTGATCTTCATCACCTGTTCTGCATGAAGCGCAGTCACCCCATCAACATGAGGTTTATGGTCTGAGGGTTGAACGACCTTTCCCCCACTCACAGAAAGCCACAGTCATCCTGCCTGTCACTCTGTGCCTAATGTTTCATAACTTTCTTGATGTGACCGAGTATAGGCTGAAGGTTGACCCAGACTTCAGATATACTCACTGCACACACACACACACACACACACACACACACACACAGAGACGTGAAGCAAATGACACAATATGTACACAACTTACAAAGTTAAGAGTAAAGGTATTGTTGTTAGCTATGCGTTGTTGCGCTTCTATACTCAAAGGTTTATTATTAGTATTTTTATTATTAACTCTCCTATACTTTTTAAAAAATGTCTTTATAGACTCTGTGGGAAAGTATTCAGTATGGATGAGTCAGAAGGTCACTCAAATACAATTTAGCCTTACATTTACCTAAACGTTTAAACGTGATAACCACAGCCAATAAGCAACATTATTAGGCTTCGTGTACTGGTTAAATTCCGGCATGTGTCTCATCTCTGTGCGCCAATAATCATCCACCTGTTGCCAGGTGACATTGCACAGAGGGACTTTGCTCTTGTCTCGTCTCCGGCACCTTCAGAGTCGCAGGGTCATTTAAAAGGAGGCTCCGGCTTCTGTCACACTGACTGACCACACGCGCTCCGCGGCTGCGACCTGCGCGTCCCGACACTTCACCGGCGTCGCTCTATTTAAAGAAGCAACAACATGGCACGAAGCCTGGTCAGACGGGAGTCGGTGGAAACAGAGATGCACGAGTCCGGAGACGCGGGAAAAACCTTCGTCTACACGAAGAAGAAGGGCTACGATGTGACCCGAAACCCCCACCTGAACAAGGTGAGTGCGGGGGAAACAGAAAAAACTCGGGAGTCACTTTCAGTTTGTTTTCATGAACGAGGCTGACAAGCTAGCTGGTGCATTCAGGTGCCGTAGGGAATATCTGGATTCTGTTTAAAAAGCAGCCAACCTCAAGTGGACTGTTAAAAAACAAGATGAAAAGTGTCTGCAACATCATCATCATTGAGGTTTAGCTAAGGTTTAGGGGTCCAGTGAGTTAAAGGCCCATACAAAGTTTTGCTAAACACAGTGAGTGCTGCCCAGCTTTATTAAAGCTACATATTGAGTGATGTTTTTTTACACAATATAACATTAACTGTAACTACTATAACAATATTTGAAATACTACTTATATATTTCACCTTTGAACACTCGTACAGTTGTGTTTTTATTTGCTTAGCGCCCGGCTGGAGCCCCCTGAGGAACAAGTGAACGCAGCCTTAGCCAGGAGGTTTAGGTATCAGCTGTAGACGCGGTTATATTTAGATTTAAAGAGGACAAATGCTGCAGGCACACAGGCGCGGGTTGTTGTTGACATTCCTCTGTCACATATCGTATGTACAGAAACATAGATGTGCAGATATTAATGAGACTCGTGCACAGTGTGTCCGTCAGTATGTTGGGACAGTGCTCTTAACTCCCAGCAAAGCAAAATGAGGAACAATGTTGGAAGTTGCTTAGTCACACAGCTGAACAGGTTCCTGGTTAAGTTCATGACACGCTGTATGTGGCTGATGGGGCACATTCTCACAGTGGGTTAAACTTCTGCTCTCGTTTAGAACATGAGTCTTATGACTGGCTGTCATTGTTGAATTATTTTTTCCTCCCATGCTTTGAACACATCCCTAACAATAGAGCTTCTGGAAACCTTTGAGCTTTTCTAGTCTTTTCTCCTGGTCTGTGTGGCGGGCTGGGGCCCCCAGAGGTCAGGCGGTGGTCTCTGTCCATGGTCCTGACTGACCTTGAAAGCGCCAGTCAGATTCAGGGTCACTAGTGTAAAAGTGTATGCTGGCCACACTGAGTGCAGCCTTGTTGCTCTTATTTTAGAGCACGTGTACCGTCTATCGTTGAACTCACAGCTCATTTCTGGCCTCTCACTGGCGTGTTTCCCTGTCGGTCTGTCTATCTTGTCTGGTTTTTTGGATACATTGTTCAGAATAGGTCCCTGCAAAACTCTGATCGCCGAGTCTGATCCCTGTAGGTTTTTACATGAAGGCTGCTCCATCCTGATAAAAACATTCCAGCCTGTGTACTGCAACTGAAAGAGCTGCCAGCCTGGGTGGTCTGAGCTGATAAGTGAGACAGTGGAGTTCAACCAGACCAGCGTGTGTGTGTGTGTGTGTGTGTGTGTGTGTGTTGGGGGGGGGGGGTAGCTGGTGACGCAATGGTTGCACAAAGACCTATTTGTTATGCAAGTTAATGACTCCACTCCTGGAGCTGCTGCACAGCTGCCTTGTTTTCACACGTGCGTGGCGTGGCAGGACATGGTGAGGTGAGCTGTGTGGACAGAGCGACGTAACGGTGCAGCCGTATTCAACCGCAGACACGTACGTCACGCTTTGTTGTGCTGAGACAGAGCAAGGTGGATTATGTTGGTTTAGTCACCAGGCTGGGACTGAGAAAACATGTTGTGCTGTGTCATTCTTAACAGGAAGTCCGTTGGGTTGTATTATACTGTGATGCAAAAAAAAAAAAAAAAGGAAGATGCAAATGTTGCAGCTTCAGCAGAGCAATATCCAACAATGACGTATCCAGTCTTCACTGCAATGAAAACTCACTGTCTGGTGTAATATTGTGTCTAAATGTCATTTTAGCAAATAGCTTGTGCCTCACATTAATTAGCCAATAATCCATTCATCCATCCATCCATTATCTGCCACTTATCCTGAAGTCTGAGCATGGGGGCTGCTGGAGCCTATCCCCGCTGTTTTCGGGCAAGAGGTGGGGAACACCCCTGACTGATCTCCAGTCCATTGCAGAGCCACAAAGTTAAAATCACAGGGTGGTGTTAATGATGTGGCTGGACGGTGAATGGACATGGCTTCTTTTCAATGCCTCACTTGGTGTTTGCAATAGAGCTTCAGCACTCAGGCCCGACACAGTAAACAGTTTACTTCTCAGTTTACCGCTTGAGCCCCAGAATTGACTCAGTGTTGAAGACGACTTCTAAACGACATATTCTGACCTAGTCAGTCACGTGGAAACAGCCCACAGCCTACATTGTTTTGTCTGTTTGATTCATTGTTTTAAATTTTGAATCCAAGCATCTCATATGGATTACTTCTTTCTTTTCAGCATTTAGTAAGGTCTGAATGTTAACGAGAGCCACAGTTCTTTGTTCTTCTCTTTACGAGGAGCCTTTTCATGCCACTTTAAAATTGGTCATGCTGTTTATGCTGTTACTCTGTGTCGGGGAAAAGAAACTGGGGTTGAATAAGATTAATTACACAAAGACAAGAACTGGGCTTGTGACTTTTCTGCAGCACCATCTAAAGAGACTGATTTCACAGTACTGCAGTGGTTCCTTCAAAGTGGACTGAAGAAAAATGTTTTTTTTTGTGACGAATTTATTTAATTAGACAAAAGAAAAAAAGTGGAAAAAGTTTATGCCTCCACTGTTAATCGTAAAATGTTTTTATTTTATGAAACACATCTGCACTATACAGTCTGGTGGTCTAAAACACACACACACACACACACACAGGTCATCATACTAGCAGAAAAAAAGGTGTCTTATGCAGCCAGGTGAACCATCCACTGTCAGGCCCGTGCGTGAACCGCGGTGAGGAAATTGCAGGAGAAGGTAGGAAATGACTGTTAAAGGGTGTTAGTGGCCTGGCACAGTCAGGCCTCTGTGGATCAGGCAGTGGCATAGTGTTGCTCTCCTCCTGATTTCAGCGAGCCCTGGGGATGAGGTGTGTTTACCTCCCTCAGCTGGCCCACTTCACCTCCAAACAGGAGCCACTCACAAGCACAACCTCCTAATTGATGCTGAGGGATGCAGCGCTGAAAGCTGCCTGTCCTCACATCGACAGGCCTCGATTTCCTTTTAATCTCCACCCGCACACGCGTCCAAGCTTAGTAGACGCGTGTGTACACCCATATGCACATAGCTTCACCTTAGTTTTTGCATTAACACTCCCTCCTCGCCGGATATTATAGGTGTGTTTTGTGTGTGCTCACCGTGCAAAAAAGAGAACAGACGTGGGGCGCGATGTGTAGAAAGGACTCTCTGTGGCGAGGAAGAGAGCGCTGGCCGTGCTCCACAGACGTCCTCTGTCTTGCCACTTGATCACACCTTAATGAGGCATCTGTGTGATCCCTCCGTGCGTCTCTCTGACGCTGGTTCCGCCGGCTGCAGCCTTGAAAAACAACAACAACAGCAGCCTCCTTAAAAAAAAAAAGAAGAAACTAAACAAAAAAACACTCTTAGCGCCCAATCAGGGATCAAACTGTGCTGCTGGTGTGTCCGTGGCCCGACAGAAGCCCATTCAGCAGCTCGCTACTAAAGGTGAAGGTGACTGCAGCAAGTGCCGTCAGTCATGAAAGCGAGGATTGACGGATAATAACTGCCAACCTGTCTATTTGCTGACTTGTTTTACAGTATCACAGCTGTCTGACACGTTAGTTCGCACAGAAACACCAAGTTGACAGTAATGGATTGCAGACTCACACGAGTCACGTCCAATTACAGTAGGCCTCTTTGGTGAGAAATGATCCTGTCATCCGCGCCTTTAGTGGTGAGCACAAGAAAACATGCCCGTTGCCCTGATTAAACCGTAACATTCTGTTTATTGAGTTTTTTAAAATGTCGCAAACATTAAGCACCATTTGAGCCTACGAGTGCTGAATCACACTGGGGAGCTCATGCCCAGACATTGCTACAGTTGGATGCCCCCATTCGTAATCGCAGGCTCCACATGTGACATTGCAAGACGGAAGACTAACGATCCCTGTTTTTGGCGAGCACTAAAGCAGCAGTGTATCTGATTGGGCATCGAGGATGTGCTGGTATGCCAAATGGCGTCTGTCCTGATAACCCTCTGTAACAACTGGAAGTCATTATGCTTTCAAGATGGAGCTACTCTGGTTTGGCTGCACACTCAGCAAATGTTTCCCAGAGAAGACTTTTTCTTGCCACCACGTTTGCATTTTCCTTTAACCAAATAAATACATTTAGCAACAAACAAATATGCCTCGCGTTCTGAAGACAGATATTAATACTATACAGATATTTTTTATATGAACACAACATGGTCCTAGTAAGGCACGATAAGGCTTTTACTTTTGGATTGTAGTGGACTTGTAGTGGAAAAACATGACATTGAAGAAAGCGCTCAGTGATCTGGATCTGGTGCTGACTTTAACTTGTGCAGTCTGAAACTTTGTGTCTACTATCAACATGACACGTGGACACTGTTTTCTTTTTTCTCGACCCTGCTTTGTGCCAAGAATGTCATGTGTCGGCGAAGCATTACAGCATTGCTGTGTTTGTTCTGCTAGCCCGGGTTCCCGTGACCCTTGGTTATGTTTCTAAATTTATCAGTGTCTCAGATTTCTGACCCTAAACCATTGTACAATCAACATTTCACATCTCAGGAAAAATCCCCTGATGGATATTAGTGATGCTACAGTAGCGGGCTTAGAGGAACTAATTGTATACATTCATTTAGATTTGACATAAACGGAAACAATGAGCATGTTAAGCTCATGATAAGCCTATAGTTCACAAATATACACGTTAAATAAGAAAATTGATGCCACACTAAGCACTGCTTCTTCTGAGGGTTGAACCAGTGAGAAGCGTTTAGCTCAGCATCTAGACTGGAAGCCGGGCTAACATGCTAATATTAGCATTTAGCTAAAAGTTGCATGTCGTATTTTTGACTGTATCTTTGCACATGAGCTGTCGGACATCAGCATCCACCGTCTCCGTGTGTGGTGAAAGTCATGTAGACGGGTAACGGTTACTGGCTGTAGGGATGGGTGACGGTGGTTGTGTGAGGTTGAACGCGATGATGTTGGCAGTTAGATTACAGGCCTTTGTTTAACTGAGCAGTGAAAATGGGACAAGTCTTTCTCTGTTCAGGCCTCACAGAGAGCAGCTGCGCTTTTCACTACCCTCATTAGATGAATTGCAGCACTCTGTGTGTGTGTGTGTGTGTGTGTAGTATAGTGTGTGTTGGCTGTCCCAGGTGTGGCCAGGTGTTTTCAGGTTGACCACATGCATCGCGGTTGACCAGACATTCCTCCGATGGACTGGAGTGGATCAGCCAGACAGAAAGAAAGTGCACCCTCGTTCCCCTCCAGTAACCGACCTGCTAACCTGGTTTCACACACACACACACACACACACAAACACACACACGCTGGCTCAAATAAACGGTGAGTGTAATATAATCAGGCTGTCAATGCCACTGTCGCTGCGCGCACACACACACACACACACACACACACACACTCACACACTTCACTTCCACACACTTCCATCTAAATAGCTCCACCTCCTCAGCTCACTTTTGTGCTTTTGTAAGACGTCCTCATTCATGTGTGGACAACGGAGGAGCCATTAGCTTCACTCAGACAGTGGGAGGGAGACAGTCTGAGCCTCATCACCTTCCTATGAAGCTCATCTCAAGCATCCCACGTCTTTCAGGCCCTCCTGTGTTTTTTTCTCCTTCTCTCATCCTCAATGCTGCTTTTGTCTGCTGCTACGTTAGAGTGGACCGAGTCTGTGTTTTAACTAAGACATGCAGGAGGAATTTAAAGCTGGTGTCTCATTTCAGCGTTCTAACCTAGGGGATACACTGTATGATTATTATGTAGATATGAGTTTTCCCACAAGGAAGCAGCTACTATGACACATCTTCAACTTTAGAAAAACAATGCACTTGGTGCTGTCAGTGTCCAAGACCTGGTCAAACCAGTAGTTAAATCAGTTCCGGGGAAATTACTGTTATTATCCATCACAAACATGACATATTAAACAACAGCTCTTTCCCACTGATGTGAAGAGCTCATTTCCTTTACCATGACCGTGACCTCCTGCATTGCTGGCAGTAGTGCTGTGACTCCTTCCTGTGTTTTAACAGCAGCAATGTTTGGGAAGAAAAAAGTTCTTTTGCAAACATTTTTACAGTCTGGGTGCATTTGGAGACATGCGGTCAAGTAGGTCAAAGTATTGATTGCAGTCTTCGTTAACTGAGGCCCTTGTTGTGTGTGGGGACGTTGCTGTACCGCAACATGTTGATACAACAGACAGAGGTCCAGTGCAAGTAGTAAAACGTCTTTGTTGTTCCTTCTTGGTATTGACTACGCAATTACAGTTGTTTCGAAACAGCCTCTGAAATTAGATTGGCTTTTAATGTAACCACAGAGAGATTTATTGTGGATTTCCTGTGCTATTAAGTCCGTTCAGACAGTGAACACATCACTGTGCAAGTAAAGACATCTGTCCTAGTAATGCAGCTTTGTTTGCTTGCAATTTCTGTACTTGCATAAGTGACAAGTTAATTTACAGTAGCTTTACATTTAGCTTTTTTTCTTCTCACTAATGGACTCTTTCAGCATGACTCAGCTGTGGACTATTCCTTGGTTGTTCCTCCAGGACACGGACAGAATTACAAATGAGTTTTCTTTAGGGGAGAGTCACAAACACCTGTGCAGTCAGTCGCCTGAACGCGATGTGCTATGAGCCAAAAGTGAATATTTGGACCCAGTACTTCACAGGCTTGCCAATTTCTTTAGAGGCCTTTCCCAGCAACATTCAGGCTCCTAAGAGACCTGGACTACATAGCATGAAAAGGCTGCCTCAAGGGTATTGGTTGCGTTTGAAGAGCTCTACATGTCCACCACCTCCACCCACTCAAGGCCGCCCTCCCTAAGTCAACAGCAGCTCTGCTTTCAAGGCTGCTTGACCAACAAGTGCATTCACAGACTGACACCTTGATTTAGGAGCCCTGCAGCTTCATATTTGGGCTGGATGAGGAATTTAATTTACTTACATTACTTTTTTCTGGTTGGATCTTAGTGTTACTAGGTGAGCATTGTGAAGCATAGCAGTAAATTAGACTAACGGCAGATTTGAACAAGAGATGCTGCTGTAGTCCATGTTGAAATAGATGCTAGTAAAGCCAGGGAAAAAAAGACATGTCAGTGTTTTAATTCTGATGAAAAAATGAGATCCGATCTCAAAATGTTTCCCTAAACCACACATAGGAAATGAAGCATAGAAAAGCTCCTACACACAGCTCCGTTCCTTCCCTGACTGCGCCTCATTTTGTTGTCTGCGTGCTTTTTCCTCTGTGCTGAACTGTTGATAGAGGAAACACTGATTAATGTGTTTGCTCCTCTGAGCAAAGTTTGGATGCCACAGTGTTTTGCCTGCTATTGACTGAATTTGTTTTCGAATGAGAGTGCACATGCAGGCACTTTTGTTGGGAGGCATTCTTTGCATGTAAGACCTGTGAGATCCTGATAGGATAAAGATGGGAGCTAATGTGTGCTTTTTGTTTTCCCTCTGAGAGGGAAAGCCTAACCCTAACCCTACTTCTCGGGAGAACCTCTTGCATTACTATACCTTCCATTTGAGCAGAAGGCTGATGGCTGGATTGCTGAAATATCTACAGGATTTCAACCAAAAATATGGCTACCTGGTTTAACATAGAGCACACAGACATATGAGGGTTAGGCTTAGGAAAAAGGCAGGTACTAAAAGTCTTATTTGTTCAGAGTAATGATTTTCTTTTGTCACACATTAGCTTTTGTTCAGAGTACAGGAAGTACAAAAAATGTTTGCCTGGACACAAATATTTGTTGGTGGGGCCAGTTCTCAGAGACAAAGTTTGTAGATAGTTATGTGTTTCAGTTAAAGTCCGTCCTCTAGACATACTGCTGCTGGCATGGCACCTTTATCTTAAAGAATGAAGTCTAAATTTGTACAATATGACACATCCTCTTGTGTAATCACATACTTGTGTGATTTTGTTCAGCGTACACTCGCAGACTTCTTTGAAGATGATGGTCAGCCTCGTTCTCATATGCTGCACTTAATAAAGCATCAGTCTGGTGCTACGTGCAGGTGGTCTGGTATTTCTCCCTCTGGTAGCGGGCACAGTGTGCAGTCCTGTCCATTACTGAGAAATGATGGCCTAGCAACAGCAGGAGAAGAATGACAGGAGTGAAAGAAGTGCCATGGAATGTTTTTTAGCCACTAAAGGATACAGGACGCAATGGGGAAAAAGCACTAGAATTAGGCTGAAGGCATGAAGGCACATAAGGAGTGTGTGGAGTGGATAAAATCTGCTCTGATACCATAAACTTACTGCACAACACTGTCTATAACTAAGCTTGTAGTCTGTGCTGTTCGGGATTTGAACCCAAGGCAAGAATCATACTATTATTCAAGTATGATATACGCTGGAAAATGCTTTTGTAAAATGTTGACCTCACACAGCTCTTCTGTCTCGAGGGAGACGACAGGTGAAATGATTCACGTTTATGCATATAAGCAGGCAATGGGATTTACACTGGGCTGTGCATAGATTCTACATGCAGGCAGATGGCAAAGCCCATAAATAAACTTCACATTTGAACAATTGGGAACTTTTAATAAAACCTTCACTCTTGCTTTTGAATGAGAGGAAACATTTTAATGGTCCTCAAGGCTGCCTTTATGAAATGACCCAACCTCTCCAACAAGCTTGTAACTGTGCAGGTTGATAGTTTTAGGTCAGGTGCTCTATAACCGTGGTGATGAATTGAAAAGGAATTAGGGGTCACGGTAGTTTTTAGTGAGGGATTGTTGCCCCTGTTGAGTCGGCTAACATTTAATTCTCTTGCATATGGAGTTGGATATGCATGTGGTGGAGTTTTGAAGGCATTTGAAGGCTGGTTGGTTTTCCTTTAGCATATGCATTAGTGTTGTATGCTCAGATTTACTTTGACTGAGTCATTCAGTGTGTGCTCCCAGTGAACTATTCTGCTGCTTTATCCCTTAAATAATCTGACACATTTTCCTGGCTCTACTGTCAGAAGATGGGGGTATTTCCCAAAACAAAGCCACATAAATGATTATCGGTCATGATTGGCTCTCTTTGAAACATAACCAGAGGATGTTCATTTGCAGGGTAGTGGTAATAATCTCACATGTTTCAGATGTTCACTAACTGCAGGGTTTGTGCAACCTGCCAGACAGCTTCATTGATGTGTTTCTAAATAGGATCAGTAAAGTAGTTTAAGTAGTTTTATATTAATCTTGCAGAAACTGACATACCCACACACCACCGGGGCCATCAGGTACAATCAGGTTCGAATCATTATTATTGGGACACAGCCTGGCTCACAGCAGGATGACTGTTTCAGGTTTGATGCTTTTCTTATGTTACTACCGGTTCCACTTGATTGGTAATGCATATAGGGTTTATTTTAGTGTAAGGGGGCTGCTATGGCCATCAGGAACACAGAGTGCATTCCTGTGACGCGTGGGCTCCAAATGTGGCTTTTCAAAAAGAGGTGGTTTAACTTTACCTCAGATTTGTCTTTTTGAAATGCAATAAGATCTGCAGTCAGTCTGCATATGCGTCTACAGCTCAGATGATTGGCATGGACGCTGGTCCCCAAAGCATTCAGCGGCCTTCGCTGAGGCGCACACATCGTGTCTTTCTAAGTGGTTAAAAATGAACCGGCAGAAATGATGCTGGAGATAATTTATAGGTGAGGAGGACAAATATTTCTCATGAAACTGGAGAGAGTTGAATGGTATGGGTCAGTAGTTTGAGTAAGGGGGTCAGTATTTGTGTTGGACAAGAACCAGTCCAGTGCCTCCATTCATGGCCCCTGTATGTTTTGCAGCACAGATGAATGCATGCATTCATTTTGCCCTTTACTGCCTCTTTCTCTCTGTCTTCCCTTTTCATCAGTCCTCCCACACACACACTTACCTGCTAATGTAAAATATGAAAGAAGGCAACATTTTTCACTAAACTGGGTTTATTGGCTGCCTTCGCTGCATGTTGGAAACCAGTAAAACTGCACCGCCGAGGTTCAGCATCTGCCTGCTTAACGTCTCCTTGAAACCAGCTTGAAGATGTTTTTGATTTTATGGAAAGTGAGGGATATTAAAACAGAGATATCTGAATAAACCCAAAGTTCAGAATGGCATGTTACCAACGTAATAAAAGTTAATGGAAAAGTAATGGTTAGTTTTAAATCCCATTCTTTTCCCCCGTCTTTCCATTTCAACCTTCCTGATCTTTCTCTCACTCACTTCCTGGATCACCTCCCCAAAGCTGCCACAATCAAAACGAAACATGTTTCACCTTTTACAGTTTTACAGTAATGTGTGAAGGACCTTTTAACACCTCCTGCTGAGACTGGGTGAAAGCCATGATATACTGTGGCCGTAGTGTTGGTGGGAGTCTGGTCAGCAGAGGCGTTGTTCTCTTTGCCAGAGGAGCAGCAGTGTTATCTGGTTTGTATCATATCTCCAGTAAAACACACCTGGGCTTTTTCTGGTGCCAGTAAATGTCTCTCTTATGTACATTACCAACATAAATGAGAAACCATGAAAACTGTATTTAACGAGCAGTCATCAGTTCATGCGCGGATTATCTTGGTCTCGTTGTCTCCAGGGTCACTGAGAGAATGTTGATCTTGGCATAAACTATATGCCAAGATCAACACTGCTAGAATTCAGCTGAAAAGTCATTGTTCTGATTTCATCTGATTTCTCTCAATCACCCTGACATATAGTTTTATTTTGGCCCAACCAACCACTAGTGACCTTTGTTCTGACAACAGCATTTTGACATATTTAGGCTGCAGTTCAAAAAAACTAGCTTGACATTGTTCAGCTGCTATATACATGTATGTAGTATTTATTTCTGACACCTGGTCAAAAGAACAAACCACAATTCCATGTAAATCTGTGGCTATGGTTACTCACTAATACACTGCAATATCTGAGGAACCAAAAACAGAGGTCAAGGCAGGTTTATGTTTCCTATTGTTGTACAGCGAGTCCATTATACACACTACATGTCTATATTTTCTGTATGAAAGGGGATATAAATCTGTAGCAAAGTTCAAGGTCCTGACGAGGTTGAGCCATCACTGAGAAGTGTATCTTTGCTTTGGTGAAGATCTATTGCTGCTTCATGGATTCTCAGCTCATGAAAAAAAGTGCTCATGGGTTGCTTCTTTGTAAGAATCCCAGGTTTTAACTTGGACAACTAAGCGGGTGTAATTCTACCAAAGTATCTGGTGTAGTAAAGCTGTAAATGTTCCTCTGCTTACAGCTTAGACCACATCTGAGCAGGAAGCAGCCTCGGATAGACTCTGTGTTGCAGCTTCTTTCTCTACGTGGCAGAACCAGAGAGAGGCTGAGCTCAGTGTGGTGCTGGTCACTGGTCTGGTGGTTTTGCTGTTATATAACAAGCTAGGCCGGCTGGCTGATCACCGAAAGAGCTGTGAATACTGGCGCAGTCCTGCAGGTCTGTCCGCCTCACCGGACAGACTCTGGCGGCCTCATGATCCGTTTGTTTTTGACCTTCACATAAGTCTCCCACTTTCTTTCCTTCCCGCGCTTTTCTTTGTTTTCCTCACTTTCCATTTCTCCACCTCTTTGGGCTCTATCCCTTAATCCTAACTGTGATAACTGTGGGATAAATCTGCCATTCCTCTCGGCTATCCACTCCCTTACTCCCACCAGCCGCTTTTACAGCGTCTAGACACACATGCCGCCACTGATAAAACAAGAGGACACCGCGGTGTGCTGCTGGACAAAAAGGACGTCCTGGAGTGCGGGCAGGATTGAGTTGACTCCCGGCTCATCTTTCTGTGTATGTGATTAAGCTTTAGACGCTCCGCGTGTAGCGTGTTTGTTTATGAAACAGCACGGCGCATGTACACTGTGTGCACACTGCTCAGCTGCATACGGGAGCGCAGGGATGTGTCTGTGTAGGAAGGCTTCATTTAAATCTGCATTAGGATCACTCGCGTTGCATTGTGTGTGGGTTTATAAACACTGGAGCAGAGATGGAGAAGTGGATATGACTCAGTCTTTCCTCCACCTGTTGGCCAAGCTCTCCTATAGTGCAGCTCACCAACTCCTCAGGATGCTTCCAGGGAAACCAGGTTTCTAATGCGGTTCATGCTGACTCTCACTTCTCACCGCTCTGCTGCAGGATCCGTGGATTCCAGATGAGCTTACTCCGCATGTCTGGGGCACATATTGTATTCAGGGTTAAGTATAAAGTTGTTTAGTCTGGAATGTCTGAACCTTCAAGGCAAGAAACATCTTTACATTTGTGCCAAGTCTAAATTTTCTTATTTGTTCTTTATATGTTCCTTTTGCTGATTGCAACCAATTCTTATGTTTCATCTCTGTATGCTGAACCTCCAGCTGCTGGAGTCCTGGTTGCGCTGTGGGAGAACACGTGGCAGTAATGATGGGGTAGAGTGGATGGCACTGGTGGCGGCATGTATGGGAACAGATTCAACACTGCCATACTGCCTGTTTGGTCCGCGGTGGAGAGAATCTGTGACATCACCAGCAGAAGGGAATCCAGACGCACTATCATACGCTGAACTCGTAGAGTCGTAGAGGACTCTCTCTCAGGCCTGTGAGGTGTTTTGTTGAATGCCAGCTTTCGTATTTGCCACCAGTGTTCGACATTGTGGTGCCAGCATAAAGGTTTCGAGTCTGTGTAAGAAGGCGTGTAAGAAGCACCCACCTCAGCCCAACCACCCCCCCACCCCCACGGCTGGTCTGGGCCAAAATACTGTTGTGCAAATTCCAAACAACTACAATAAATCAACTTAGCACAAGCTGCTCCAGACAGGTGCCTGCGTAGACTGGTTGATAATCCAGCCATGTTTGAACAACTTGATACTTTCTCAAAGCCCAAAGATCACCAGAGTTTTTTTAAAAGTGTGTACAGGGAATCACCGTCTTGAAATAAAGTACTGAGATCAGTTGAAACAACACGACAGCAGCCAGTCATGTTACACAAAAAGAAGAAAAGGTGCATTTAGAAGAAGAAGAATCCTCTTTATTGTCATTGAATACATTTTTACATGTTACAATAAAATGTATTCTCTGCATTTGACACATCCTCCAAAACCAATGATATTGTGTAAAGCTGACCTAAAAACGTAAATGCCTTGTTCCGGATATAGAACCAGAGTTTGCGACGTGGTCCCGACTTGTCTCTGCTCCTGACGTGTAAAAAAAAAACAACTTTGCCCCAGTTATGTCAAAGGATCAGTGTGCTGTAGCAGAATCAATTTCCTGCACCGTTCCCTTTTTCCCTGAGTTCCTTTTATAGCTTTCCAGCCTGACTGATGTGGTTTACCTGTTTTTACTGTAATCTGCCTGTTTCGTTTTTTATTATTCTGTTTTAACCTCATGAAACCTAACCCCTGGAACACTTTGTGTTTTAGAAACCTCATAAAGACTGTTGACTTGAATAATTTAGTTCAACACGCATTATTCTCAAACGCTGCTGTGGCACTAATGAAAGGCGAATGCAGTGCAGCTGAATGAGCGGAAGCGGGGTAAAGAATATCACTATACATCACTTGGAGCGAGTGGTTTTACCGGTAAACAAATCACAGAAGAAGGCCATCTCTTGTAGTGCCTCAGCTCTGCCTCTTATGAAGAGAAAGTGCTCCCTCTCCCACACGGCGTTGAATAGAGAAGCGCTCTGTGGCCACACACACACACACATCTTTGCCTGGCCTGTATCTCGGTGCCAAACATTTGAGCCCTCTCTCTGCTGAAGGCCCGTGGGCTTTTGTGTCCATGCCTGGTCTGTGACTGTAGCTGGGGGAGGTTCAATGGGGAAAAGCCTCTCTATCGTGTTGGGCTCAGGTCTCTCTGAATGGGGCTTGGTTCTCCTGGAGCAGAGAGCACAAAGAAGGGGTGGAGAAAGGCGACATTTAACTGTCTGACAGATTTTCTTTTTTTTTCTGGAGGATTTGTGTGTTGCTGTGGAGCTGGCTGTCAGCACGATGGTGTCCACACCGGACCCCACCCCCCACGACACAACAGACACAACACACTTCTTGTCTTATCTGGGAAATTGACAAGCGGATCAGTCATGGCTTTGTGTGGAGGTACATCATTTTAAAGTCGCAGAAAGTTGAAAGGCTTGTGAGGGTTTGTGGCTCAGGCTTTTTTCTTTGCCAACACATTGACAAAATAGTTGCTCTAAACCACTTATTTGCTCTCGTAGTGACTCACAAAAGCAGAGACAGTTTACTGATAAATGGAAGTGGAGGTTTCATTATTTCCAATGGGATGATGCTCTTTGCTTTATTGCCAAACCAAACCATGCTCCTAAAACATTCTATACGACTAAACTGCAAACACAAATATGTTTTCGTAAAAGAACCTAATTGCAACCATATTATGTTTCTAGTATGATTATGAGGCTATGGGGAGAAATACATGCAAATACAGTATGTTAAGGCTATTTCTACTAACAAGCGTCACTTTCACCAGACAACGTCAGTCTTTTAGTACAGCATCCAGTTGGGTCTGTGGTGTTACTGCACCCCAACATTTCCTTATTACATTTAGCGTGTAATTTATTTGAGGGATCAGCTCCAGGACCCTTAATAGCCTGGAAAGCATTTTTTTTTTTTAAAGCATGAATTTTTTTTTACAGTTGCAATATTTGCAGACGATTATCGGTATTGCACTCATGTAAGGTACAATTTAGTTTTGCATTTCTGCTAAGATAGCAGACTTCCAAAACACAGATTTAAATAAAAAAACAACCAGCAGAGGCTGCAGAGAGAGAGATATTGCAACCTTTTTCCTGCACAAAGACCAGGCCCCTCATTTCTCAGAATACTACTGAAATTTTCTGCATCATTGCCACAAAAGGCCAAGTTCTCTCCAACGCTGTGCCTCCAGCTTGTATAATAAGATGACCCTATTTCACTTCTAAGACCTGTTCTCTTTTCTGCAGGCTTCTTTTACACATGAAGTGAAATATGAGGCAACATATCGCAGTACGTGAGGAAAGTTTAGATTGTGATAAGGAAAACATTGCTCCAGTGGCATAAAGGAATTTACCTCTTCAGAGTAAGGGAAGCTTGTGATGTAGGGAGGGTCTCTGCTCTGAGCCTCCTTACAAACACCGCAGTTGTGCTCTGTGTGGTTGTGGCTGACGGAAATTAAAAGGTCGAGGTAGCAGAGTGTTTAAATTTCTAAATCTTTACTCTGAAAGGTTGCAACAAACTCACCCTTTTGATCTCCATGGGAAGCACAGAAAAGTATTTTATCAGTTTCAAACGAACTTGCTCGGCCTTCTGGTGAGCTAATGATCCGTTTCCTCTCCGCTCAGCATTTTGGGCTGAACATGGCAACAGTACGAGGTTAAGGGGTGGCACTGCCCAGTGGGTAAATTACAGGTTTGGGTTGTTACCACGGCTTCTGGAACATGGAGCTGTGGGCATCACATGTGTTGGCACAGGGTGCGGGAACTTCAGATGTGGTCAGAGACATGTGGAAGCTTTCTAGGGTTTATCCTGCCCAGCCCAGTTCAGGGCTCCCAGGAGGAGCGAGCGCAGGCCTAACAGCAGCCTAACGGTTGAAAACCTGTGTTCAGACAAACAAACACGGGGATAGTTTGTGTGTATACATGAGTGTGTGTGTGCATTTTTTGTGATCTTTTGGCTTTGGGTGTGGAGACATGTATGTTTGTCACTATACAGTGCAGGAAATGATTTATACATTTATTGTTGATACATTTTTGAACGATTTCATATAACTAAATAACCATATATAGTATGAAGCTAAACTGCAGCAGGTGAAACAATGAATCGTTAATTATGCTAATGCTCAAATCTCACTAATGTGCACCACTTCACAAGGAAGCATATTTCATCAGTCTGAGATGATGAACAGGTTTTTGCTGTTAGAAACATCACAGATAAAAGTGACTTTTAACACATGAATGCATCGGTGAAGACACGACGCCCAGTGTCTGTCCCCGATGCTTGACCGGACACGTCGAGTTAAAGCATCCAGCAGACTTTGAACTGAAAAGATTAGCAGCTCTATTTACATGCTAATGACCATGGCTGGTGCAAATCCAATATTAATGTCAAATGTCAATGTGATGTTAAAACCAGTTCCCATGCTTTCCCGCTCAAACTCTACGAACCGTGCACTGCTAATCTCTCTAACCCCCCCAGTCCCTGCGACTAACCAACCATATCTTCAATCACTCTACAGCCGAAACAGGCCAGGGTCTCCTCCATCGGTACAACCAAGCTCCCTGCAACGATATTAAGTGGTCGGTTTGGACCCAACTCCGCGATGGTATCTCTTTCACATGTGACAGGCTTTGAGGGCACACGGAGTTCCATGAGCAATTAATTTTAATGAGGCATGGTAGGCGTTCATGGATCCTTTCATTCACATTGACTGGCTGTGGTGTACAGTAGTAATCTAATTTTACACTCTCTGGGCCAATGCAGTCCAAACTGTGTGTGACAGATTAGTTTGTACTTAATAGATATCTTTAGGTTATGTTTTTATATGTAGCCACTTTTCTTAACTTATGCTGAGCTAAAACAATAGTAAAAATTTCTATAACCTATTGGGATTAATTATATCGACCCGCTGTTTGAAAATGCGTTTGGCAATAATGAAAAAGCTGGAAATGTGAAATGTAAACGCAACAACAGTGTTTGAGTCAGCATGTGCTCGCGAGTGCCTGTTTGTGTGGGTGTACATGTGATTGTGTGTATTTTTAGCATCTCAATATTTAAGTGCGAGTTGTGTCGGACGGCTGCAAGGACCATTCCCCTCCCCTCACAGAAAGATTGCTAATGAAAGAGCTGCATGAGGAATGAATCTTATTTCACAACCTCATATTAAGCTCAGTTCGCCTCATGTATTTTAAGAGATTTTTTTTTTCTGCATACACATGGTCAGCTGTGGCTGACAGTAGAGCGGCGGCGCAGCTGCTGTTCCAAAAATGCACTCAGAAAAATAGAAAAGCTCTTGTTTGATAACTGTGGAAGGTCGTATTACAGAGCTGCTTCTGTCTGCTTGAGGTCTGTTAAGTGCAGGCTGCATCGAGCCTCCACCAGAGACAGAATGGATCGGGAAAGGACATGTTTTTTTATTAGGAAACTTTTTTTTACCGTGTCTAATAATAATTTGAAGGGTGTATGCGGATGCACTAATGATTCGTTTGACATCAAGACCACCAAATTTGCTCCCAGTTGCCGTATCCAGTGCCATATGCCTTTCTGCTTCCCTCTAACAGTGCGTCTCGTGTGATCAGGCACATTTTTTGCAACCTCAGAACTGTTTTAACACAACCAGATACACAGAAAGTGCCGGTGGCTTGGAAAGGCTGTAAACTGCGGCGACTAGGCCAAGCATTCGTGGATGTGAGCCAACACAGAGACGTTCAGTTCTGCTTCTGTGTCAGCAGTCAGCGGCAAAAGCTGGTGCTGCGTCGCTAGTCTTTTATAGTTAGGGAGAAAGTGAAAATGGCATCTATATTATGCCTAATTGCAGAAAATGGTAAGTGCTGTTTGCATTTTGAAGTGGGTGGTTTGGGGACAAATCTCCATTTATAGCAGAAGAATCAAAGCTCAAGTGTTTAATGTGCATCACCTGCTCTTAGGGTAGATCTTTGTTTTCCACTGTGGAATAACGTCAGAGGTCAGACTCTTCGGGGTTCCCCGACCTCGACACTGAACATGTTTTTCAGTCAGAGGTCAGAGGTGAGAGAGATAAAAGGCAAAGTAAAGGTTGAATCGAAGCAGGTTATTAGTCAGGTCCCTGCTGTGTGTGTTTTTGAGGATGTGCAGCGGTGCAGTGGTGTGTGAGCTACCAGCGGCCTCTCTAAACACATACAGACTGAGAAGAATCCCCTCTGAGAAGAGGACAAACACACGCCTCACGTATCACTCAAGAATGTTAAAGAGAAAAATCACTGTGAAGATATGCCTGAGCATAACTGTGTGTGTGTGTGTGTGTGTGTTTCTGGAACTGAGCCTTGTTGTTTGTGCTGAGAGTGGAAAAAGACTGATACCACTCTCACATCAGTAGCATCAAAACATCCTTATCTGGAGATAAACAAGCTGCCTACGAGAATCAAAAGGGGCTTGTGTACTGGAACCAGGAATGCACGATTCAAGTTAAACCTGCTAACAGTTTTTCCGAACTCTGCTACTGCGGCTTAAATAAATGAAGGCCACCACATCCATGGCTGGGAGTTATTTGTTGCGCGCTATAGCTGCCACCACATTCCTCCTGCTTCTCCTGTTCTCTGAATAAAGGCTACGAGTTCCTTTACTAGGTCAACTCTAATCAGCCATCAATCATTGCAGCAGGTACATGTGTAACTGATTATGTGTAGCATCTTTACCTTCTGCAACTTGTGCAAAGCTGATCCCGTGTTGCCACAACCTGCCAGTTATATGCGTCTGAGACTTGCCGACAGCTCCACTACGATTTGGCGGCAGAGCTGCAGCAGGAAAAGTCACCTGCTCAGACACAAACACAGTAGGTAATGGAGTTGGGTTGTGTGTGTGTTTGCAGGGCATGGCTTTCTCCCTGGAGGAACGTCTTCAACTGGGGATCCATGGCCTGCTGCCCCCCTGCTTCATCAGCCAGGACGTCCAGCTGCTCCGAGTTCTTAAGAACTACGACATGAAGAGAGACGACCTGGACAGGTGAGGCAGCAGAAAAGAAAGGAAATACAATCTTCCATCAGTTCAGAAGCATGAGGCCTTTGCAGAGTGGAATTCCGAATGATCCTGCAGAGGATTTCCCTGCCTCTGCAAACAGTGAGAGATCTAACATCTGGAATTCTTCAAAACAACTCCTTAGTGCTATATGCTGATAAATTCTCAGCACGTGTCTCTCCTTGTTTTCTCTCTTTCCTGTGCTCCTACATCTGTGTCGGAGTGTTTTTCTAACCTTTACACTCGTACCTGCTAACAGAAGTGCAGTGTTTGTGTCAGATGCTAATGTTTTAGTCAGAAAGATAAAATCAAGCCTCAAATGAAAGTCATAGCTTGGTCTGCTGTTTTTGATTATATGCCGAAGGCCTCCGTCTCTGTCATCTATTCAATACGCTGTCACTCCTAATGTCAAGGATGAGTGAGCTGCCTGTGAGACGGGATTTAGGGTCAACAGGGACTCGACAGCTTCTTAACAGTTGCCTTATTTCCCACCATAGAAACATGACAACATTAGCATCTAAAAACAGTCATTATTAGCTCGTCATTGCATTTCCCATGCCCTATCAATGTCCCCTACAAGCAAGTCTCTGTGCGTTCCAGGTCTGGACTTCAGTCCCACGGATTAAGGGCTGCTGTTTGCCTGCCGTTGCTCAAACCTGCTGTGTTTACCTACAGTCTGTTTTCTAACTCTCAATCCTTCTTTGGTATCTACTGCCAGACCGTGTCATTTTTTTATGGCCATAACTCAAAACTTTCAATACTTCCCATTCTATTTTAATCAGTTATCTAGACTCTGCTTTTTTCCTACCAGTGGAATTTGTTGTTGTTTTAAATTATTGTGGTAAATTACCGTTGTGAGCTTCTGATGTGAGATGACGGAGTGAGTTAAGTGCCCGCTGTGACCGTGTCGTCAGCATGGGAAATAGATGTTCAAAGGCTTTGCCAGCAAAAATAATGTAGTATATATAATACTTTTGGCTTTGAGGAAGTCGCATTGAAAGCAGCTTCATAGCATAAAGATGGAGATTGTGTTCTGGCTGCTGCAGCGGGTTCACTTTAAAGGAAACACTGAACTCAGTAAGTCAGCATGGAAACTCGCTTTATAAAGCAGTGTGTACTGTAAATATTCCCACTTCCTGGGTGTGGGGGCTCTTCAAGCCTTTTAAGGTTAAGAATGAAGGAATAAAACGACTTCCTTGAGGTGTGCCAGCATGAAACCAAACAATAGCACATTGTAGGTATATGTAAGGATGTGTTGTGGGGATGTAATTATAGCTCAGCTCGATGAGTCAGAACAACTGATTGACAACTGATAACTGTCAGTGAAATCATCAAAATGTTGCCAACCTTAACAGACTCTGTCTCTGATGCAGTTTATTTTCACTTTTTTATTCCGTCCTTTGCGTTCATACTTTTAAAAGTGGACACTTTTGCTTCAGCTCAAATCCCATCTTCTGCTGCATCAGCTGTTACCCCATATTTTCAAATCTTAAAAACTCCAGAGGGGAATAATTTCCTCTTCGCTTCTTTTCCTTGATGAAATAAAAGTATCCTGTAGTCCACCTCTGGACAGAACACCTGTTCCTGATAAATTGCATGTGACAGAAGCTAATTTGGTTCACCAATGTGAAAACACTTCTCATCAAGTGCATCTGTCGCCACCACGCATTGCGCGGCTGATGTGGACGAACCTATAACAAAGAGGGCGCATACGCTATTAACCCGTCAACAAGAGGCACCTTGTGTCCCTGGCTTCATGGAAACTTCTCTGATTTCTGGCGTACTCCGCCTAATTTGGCTCATATGCAAACCTTCAGCTCAATCTACAGTCAGAACAAAGCACATCTGTAGGCTTTCTGGAAGCCAGATTTCTTCTTCTGTATATTTTTCCATTCATTTGGAAGATAAACAAAAATATCTTAAGTAGTGAGTTTCTGTAACCTAATGCCTTCTGCTTTTTACAGGTTTATAGTGTTATAGTGTGCATGTCAACATGTTTGAATATGTCACAGTTTCTCCAATCAAAAACACACAGGGTTTGACATCTGCCTTTAACATCAGTCAACATGTTAACGACTAACACACTGTGTCTTCCTCCATGAACTTCCCAGATATGTGTTCCTGATGGGGCTTCAGGACCGCTGCGAGAAGCTCTTCTACCGGGTGCTGAGATCAGACATCGACAGGTTCATGCCCATCATTTACACCCCGACTGTAGGCCTGGCCTGCCAGCAGTACGGCCTGATATTTCGAAGACCGAGGTGAGTCACACTCACAGAATGGTTCTGGCATTGCCAAGCAAATAAGCCCAACATGCAGTGGGATTTGTTTCCGTTTCCCACTGATGTGAAGAGGCTTCGGGTGATTCTGTTCTGTGTCTCTTCTCCCACCCAGTCAGTCTTTCACCGCTCGGTTATGAAGTGTTTTATGGTATTGGTCGTTTTATTGTTTGTGTTGCTGCACCGTGTATCAGCCAGCACTTTCTATTGGCTGTTTGGCACCAATATTTCCACTGCTTCTAACTGCTCTTTTCCACACTGGAAACAACTCCCTGTTCTCAGGGTTCTACCTATCACATAAAACCCGCTGGTCACTTCATATATAAATATTTGTCGGTTAAAGAAACATGGACAGTTGTGAGTTGTGGGTGGAATTAAAGCAGCCGTTTCAACAAGTCTCCCAGATTAAACAACATTGTTTGGCCGTGCCCTTTATGACGAACAGAAACGTTTTCTGATCTAACGCCTCTATTGGAAGGACATCATCATTTGTTCTCGCCTTTCAAGACTTCACTACTGATGTTGGACAAAATCTTTGGGCTATTTTCGTCAGAGCTGTAAAAATAAAACTAGCGTTTCAAGCCTGAAAAACGGGCATAGTCTAACTTCACCTGTGTGATCACCAGCGACTGCTGACCAAAGTCAACCTGTTTCCAAACATCTGTGCTGTGCTATTATATTAAAGCCAAATCAGACTCTTAGGGACTCTGAGTGTGTGTGTGTTTGGTTTTTCATCTTATAAAATGGGAAGAAACGTTGGAGGCTGTGGTAACTCCTTACAGCTGGAGCACGGTTAGACAGCTCACCTCAAGGCAAACCACTGTAGTCTGTTGAAATCATTTCGGTCTTCACCTTGAGTGGATTTGGCTCTGTTCTTAGAATACAGACCTTCATTGGTTTCCTCTTCTCCTGTGCTATAAACACACTTTCTCTCTGCTTGTATCTGTTTTCTCTCACGTAGGGTCATCTAGTCCAACTCTTCCACTGTTTGACACTTAACATCAATTTGACTTAGCTTTCATTGTCAGTGCTGCATTTAGGGACATATTGTGTGTGTACTTGTCCTTATTCTGGTGGTTACACGTGTTGGGTTTGTTTTTACTTTAAAAGGTTAGGAGAACATTTACTGGTGTTAACAATCCACCTGTAATCCACCCTTTCCAAACCAATCCACAGTTATAAGCTATTCTTGGTACCCATCAAGCATTTAAAAAAAAACCTCTTATACAAAGGTAAAATTTTGCCCAAAACATGTGGCTTTGGACATGTGGCTTTGGACATTATTTGAAGTCAAGCAGTGGCCAACAGA
>JAUMHF010000008.1:17023305-17048892 GCA_032359275.1 Microctenopoma steveboyesi
TTAACCATGGATGTGTTTGATTAGCTTTGAAACCCACGTTACTTTTGTTTTAATATGATTGCTTACCTTGGGTACTTTTTAAAATCCTTGGAAACACCGTTCTTCCATGCACATAACTCTGTTACCCGACAGCTCCTCATTTCCCCATCCCTGCAGAACTATGTGGAAAATATTCCTAGCATGCTTCCTTTCTTCTCACACTGAGATTGTTGGTGGAATAATTTTATACACACCCTCAGTCTCACAGCACATTATGCCAAGACCTGCTGCCAAAAGCCCCCGGGCTGGGAGTTGGGGCTCTAGGAAATGAGCGTCGAGGGTCAGATAGCATAATACACTTGTTACAACGCCAACTTCTTCAGCTTTGCTAACAAAGGCCGTGGGACTCGCTGTATGAGTCTGTTTCTTACTGCTCTTGACTAGGTTTTTAGCCTCTATGTGTGGTAGTGTTGCTCAAATGGTGGACTTCTTTGGCCCAGACTAATCTCCACATCCATCAGAATGATTGTTTTTCCATTTACAAAGATCCATGGAATAGATTGATGCAGGAGTGAATTCCTGCTGATCCCCAGTCGTCCTCAAAGTACCATGAGCATGCAGCAGTGGCTCAGTGGGTAGACTTTACTTTACTTTACTTTACTTTACTTTACTTTACTTGGCAGGTGCTTTGATCCAAAGTGACTTACAAGGAGAAGACACCAGCAAATACCATTCAGTTCTCGCAGACTGGTCGTCCACTTCCTGGAGGGACTGGGCTTTGAGTTTACAACAGATACATGTCAAAGTGTCACCATGAAAAACAATGAGCCTTCAAGCTGACCAAAATAAACCCCTCGCCACTGAAGGTGTAGCACTGGTCCCAATACAGGCAAACTGAGTAGGGTTGTTTCAGGAAAGATATCTGGCAAAAAATACTACTACTACTGCACTTTGGATTCTTACCAAATACCTTTCAAACTTAAGACACCTCATTAGCATTTTCTGAATATTATTCTTTTTCCATCTGAAACTAGTGCAGTGGACATTTTACTCACTAACATCCTCTAGAAAAAGGTTTACTGGGGCTAATTTGCACGTGTGTGTGTGTGCATTTTTTTCAGCAGGACCACCACGGCAGCAGATTAGGTCACTGGCTCTTAGGTATAAAGACTTTCTGTGTGGAATCAGCAGCCTCTCCTTGTCTTCCCTGCCTTTACCAGCTAATCTACCTCACAGAGACTAAACAAGCTGAAACTAGGCTCTGTACCAGAGGCCAAAGGCCAAGCACCATTAGGTGTCAAAACACGAACGACTCACTGATCTTTAGATGTTGCAGAGGCAGAAAAAGGAACACATTCACATCATCAGAAGATTAGTGGACGTGCTCACTTTTATTGCTCTGTGAGCTCATGAGCAGACACAGTGTTTAAGCGGAGAAAGTTAGTCTGTCTTCATCACACACAGTCTGTTTATGTTTTCACCATAAAGCTAGGTTGTGTGCTTTGTTTGACAGTTGTCAAAACAAAGTGCTCAGCTGTGATCAATGCCAATATTTTGTGGAGAGAGAGAAGAAAGATTCCATATATTGTGTGAAAATGTAAGCTACTGTCCCCAGTGTGCTTTGAATAGTCCTTACTGTAAGAGTCTGCTAGATGAAGAGGCGTTCATCTTTCCGATGGACATACAGTAGCTTTTTACTGGTTAGGGGTCAACAAGTCTGAGCTTCTACAGATGTCTGTCAGGAGCTGGAAAGACGTGGGGATTCTTAAACTCCTCAAAGATAAGGCGAAGAGCAGAAGCTTTTTTCTTCGTCCACTTCTACTCTTTGTAAGAGTCACACGGCCTAAGCATGAATGATTGCATTTGTTTCTTATAAATAGCAGAGTTCTAATTACGCATTGAGATCCTCACTTGTATTTGCATGTATTACAAACCACAGGGCAGTGTTATGGCATTTATTTGTTACACCATTACGTGAATAATATCCTTCTGAATACAGCCTGAAGTAGACTATATGCTTCTTATAGCACCCATACACACCACAATTATGTAAACTCTGGATGAAGAAAGGCTTAGTGGACACCACCTGAGATATGAAATCAGATCAGATCTTCATATTGATGATTGTGTGCTTCTTTCATTGATAATCACACAAAAAACAGATTTATAAAGGCAGAAAATCAAAATATAAAAGTATAAACGAGGACTGGAATCACCCACTGCTGATGTAAACAGTACATGGACATGATCTACACTGTCTCCTTATATCTTTGTGTCCCTGAGAGTTTAAATTCAGCCTTAAATAATTCTTTAGATGCTGGTACGTGTTTAAATCAGAGGCGGAGCTGCAGGAGGTTACACAGGCCTAATGAAAGGCATGGGAATGATGAACTTCAGGACCATTTGGGCCCACACACCGTGTTACAGTCCATCAGTATAACAGAAACAACTTCATTTGGATTGATGAGCATCCAGAGCAGGCAGAAAGTGTCATCGCTTTGTAGATGATTAATCCACGCTCTGACTACAATTCTTTTGCCTTATTTGTTTACCTCAGTCAACTATGAGAGCGACTCAGTTTGCTTCAGTTGAATGGGAAAAGTAATGAAGAAGTCTGAAGTAGAAAAATAGTTATTTTGAATTACAGAGGTCCGTGCAGATGTGTCATGTTTGACATGACATTTGGGATTTATTCCACTGTAAACTAAATATGTTTTTTGAATAAACACTCAGCAAAAACCACCTTGCTAAATTGACCCACACTACCAGGGAGCATTGCTAATTCAAACTGCCAGACTCTCCATAACTCTAAGTGGATTTGGCTCTTTAAGCTGTTCAATCCAGTTTGTTCCATTATGTCTCCAAGAAACAACTTTGAAACAATTTCAAAACGTATTTATTTATGTTGTTGGTTGCCGGTCCTAAAGCCAGCTTTACTTCACATAAGAGTAGTCCGGCTTCAGTCGACTCGCTGTTGGCCTCCATCCAGTCAAGGTCTATAAGCACACTGGTTGTCAGATTCAGGATTTGTCATTTGATCTGCTTTGAACAACCTTAAATAAGGTCTAATAATGCCAGATGATGCATATTAAAGAACGGGCAGGCAGCTGAGCAGGCTTAATGCTGAGTTTAACTGAAGCAGCTCAGCATTATTAGTATAATTATCATTTTGATGGGATTTGCTTGTCTTCCCTACAACTGGAACTGTGTCTGCTCTGTAAATAAAATATCCTCTGTGCTCTTCCAAGAAAAAAGCCCCCTGCTGTGTCTTTGCATTCACAGTTGAAAGTTCATTAGGTCTTGATTTGAACCTACATCTTAGTAAAGAATCATATTCATATTCTCCGCTTTACCTACAGGCCTTAAATAAACAGGAAATACAATTAACACTTTTATACAGCATGAAAAGAGGTCTGTTATTACATAAAAAACCCTTTCCGTGCAGGTCATAGAGGTCGGTCAAGCATCTCTTTCCAGTAACAGCCTCTTTCAGAATGACGCAAAAAGGAACATTTGTTATGTTACTCAAGCTTTCTTTAATAATGTGACTTCAGTTTTACTTCACTGGAGCTGTTGAATGGTGCATTAGACAACTATTCATCCCAACCATAGTGAAAATTACAGAGCGCCGTTCTGTTTGGCTGCTGTCCTCCTGTCATCTCCACTGGTTGTACATTTTTACTTCAAACTAATATTTCACCAGCCCACACTGGAAAATACAACTTGCTTAAACATCCACTGAAGATGATCATTTACTGTGAGTGAATCACTCCCCCGCCTGGTTTGTATTTAGTGAGGAGAAAGCGGAGCTGTCTTAAGCAGCGGGCAGCAGAAAATTAAATCAGCATATGTCACATGAATCGGCAACAAGCTCAGATCCCCTTTATTTGCTTATAGTATCTGAGAGAGTTCTTCACAAGCGTTGGGTACATCAACAACGGCATCACTTCACTCGCTGACACTGCATGTCTGCTCAACATACGTGTGTGATCACGTATCATCACCATTCAGGAACACAGAAATCAGAGGTGCAGTGGTGATAACCAAAAAGTTCCGAAAGCAACTGGGATGTAACCCTTCACTACACCTAAGTGTCAAAAATGGACAGATCAGACTTCCATTTCACGGCTGATGAATTGTATGCATGCAAACCACGTAGTGTTTGGAAAGTTGCCTCACTGTTTAATCCAGCTTTGTTCCCCCTGGATGGAGTGGAAAGGCCAAACCAGAATTTCCCCTACTCATAGTCCAGATTGGCACATTGTTGTCTACAGTCTCTGGTGTTTTCATTCTCTCCGAGTGACGGGGAAAACTCACTTTTTAGTCTCAACAGGCAAGGTGTAACAACGGCCAAATTAGATGCACAATGTTTTCACAGTGTAGGCGAAGGTCAGTGATGATCTAACGAAGCCGCTGGACTGTGTTTTTTTGTCTGTGCGATGGTGGATTTGGACAGTTTTTAATCCAGCTGTCCGCCTCATTTACTACAAAGCTGTTTTTCTAGGTGTGGCAGTTTGAGCTTGAGTTACAAATGTTAACTCTTCGGTGAGAATATTTGTTTATATATTTCTTCTTGTCCACCCTACATACATACATACATACATACGTGAAGCGTTGGACTTCCAGGTTCAAACACAAAGGATGGCTCGACTACAGTGGTAAGATCACTTCTTCCTTTCACAGCCCTGGATTTCTTTCAGACCCACCAGACACTGACTCGAGTGACATCACTTGAGATTATTAATATCAGCCTTCACATCTTCCTCTGGAGACGCACGAAGCTTGACACAGCTTTTGATCAGATCTTTGGTTGTCAGGGTGAAAGTAGGGTTGAAACGTTTAGTGGCAGGAGCAGAACCAGTCAGGGTAGAACTAAACTAATCCGCTAACACTATGTCATCTTAAACACAACTTTGTCTCTTTTATTAGTGGCTTTTAAGTCTTTCCAATGATGCCTCTGAACTCTCTGTGTTGTTTTTGATCTGTCAGTTCTGCTCAATGTGAGTGTGAGCTTCCACCAACGCTCTGGCGCTGACTGGTATTCAGTGCAGTGGGGTTTTGGCAGCCAGGCAGATGTTTAACTCCAGAAAGTTTTATCCAATAACAACTGGACTGTCTCAGGCTTGAGAAAGCCCTCTGGAATGGAAGGGTGAAACGTCGTCAAGAAACCAGTCCAGTTGCTTTTTTGAGAGAACCATCACCTGGATGACTGAGAACCTTCACAGATAATCAGGCAGATGTTGTAAGTAAAGTGTGAAGCAGAATAAATTGTGATGGTTCGTGATTTTCTGAGTTCTGCATTGTGTTCTGTATTCCAGCGACAGTAGCTCAGTCGAGTTGTGTCTGAAGTGTTGATTAGGGATTCTCTGTTAAGGCCTTCTTCACCCCTGTGGAAGAGTGACTAGGATTTATTGTTCTGGGGCATCCAGTGTGCTGAAAATGTAATTCAGCAGTTAACTATCAAAACTTTTCTGATAATACTTCTGATAATTTTCACATTATCAGAAGTAGTTTGACAAATGTTACTCATAGTCATCTGTTTTCTCACTTGTTTCTGGGACACTTACAGGTTTTAGGTTATGCTGTTAAGGATTAAAACAAAACAACTCATTTCTTTTTTCCTTCAAACAGGTGTTAAAATATCCTTCTTAATTTAAAAAAGAATTTAAATCAAGTCTTCATTTAAAATAATGGAATAGAAAAACTTTTACATCATCATGGAAAAAGATGAAAACCTCCGTGAACCTTCTTGTGACCTATGGCAGCAATACACTTTCTTAAAATGTCCTCGAGAGATTCAACTTATCCTGACACAACAATATTTTCCAACAAAGTGACCCGTTTTTCAGAGAAAATATTGTGTAATCTGAACCCGGCTTTAGATAAGAAAATAGAAATCGCTGACGTGTCTGTGTGTTTTAGCGCGAGCCAAGCAGTTAACTTAGTGGTAAAGCTTGGCTAGTTAAAGGTCAAATATCGTCATCATGTTAAACTCTCCCTAGTAAAAAGTGTCTCTTTTGTTTTTGGGTAATTTAAAGTCAGTACATAGAAACATGAGCTCACCCCTCCACTGAAGATAAGAACTAAGTAAACACATCACACATTAATCACTAACCGTAGATATGATCATACATCTGTAACTGAAAGGAGTCTGACACTAATATCACTTACTGCTGCACTTTTATTTGTCCATTCTGTTAATAGACGTGGCGAGAAAACACTCAAATCTGATTGTCTTTGTTTTGACAGCTCTGTCCGCCATCAGCTCAGCTTTGACTCTGAATAGTTGTAATCCTGCACGGCATTTGGCTCAAGGTCAGAAACCCAAAACGTGACATAGATATTTATCTTCAGGCCACGTGGGTTGTTGGAATGAATCAAAATGTTTTCAAATTTTCTACATTCTCGGCTGATAAACAGTAATTAATACGTGACATTAGAGCGAAAGATTTCGTTCCTTTGTCCTCACGTTTGAATTCTAGCAATGATAATCAGGGTGCTGTTTATTTGAACAGTTTATTCGCTTGAGTCAAGCCTGTAAAATGCATCACTCTGTCCAGATGTTGTTATTTTTGCTCAAAGGGAAGTTTCTGTGAGAATGCACGCACACAGACCGCCCTCCACGACCTGTCCTCCTAATGCCTATGATGCTTATATAAGGAAGATTTGTATATTCTTAACATAAACACAGCATTATGTGTATTTGAGAAATCCACCAGCTTGTATGTGACTTGATCTCACGGGCCCTGAAACTTCCAAGAAAGTAGAGACTAAAATTAGATAAAACTAGTAGGTATTTCAAAATAAAAATGCCACAGTATCATCAAGAATATCATAACATAATACTATTACAGATCAAGTGTTTTTCATTTTTTTTTCATTAAAATCATTAAAATAATGCTTATGAGTGATTTCAGTGGTTTCATTAAATAAATGACTAATTATTACGATATTTATAGTAATTGTGTTGCACAATCAAACTTTATTTTGAAATGAAAACAAACAATAGTAGGAGATATTTAATAAACTGGTGACTTCCTGATTTTTCCAGATTGTTGTGGTGGTGATGTAGCCTGGCTCACCAACATGCTGTTTAACCTCTCTCTGATGTGTTTTCACAACGTGAGCCTTGACCTTTCTCCAGGGCACCACAAACATTCACTTTGATTTAGGTCATCAGTCACAGTTTTCTCCTTCAGAGAGTTGAAAAATGTCACGTTCAGGGCCAAAGTAGGGTCACGTGCTACCAGCGGGGTTCCTAAAAAAACACTCTATGAGTGAGTAATTAGGAGTAACAAATTATTATTACTGAGCTCGCTGGCTCAGAAAGTACTTCTCCATCTGTTTTATTGGACATTAGCTCGCCTGACATCACGCAGACATCCCCAATATTAACTCCACATTTTTCTGCGAAGGTCAATCCATAATGTCATCCTTAATGAGAAGAGGTGACCTGTTTACATTTTAGAGCATGTGATATTTCCCGTTCATCTGGTCCTAACCACGGTCGCTAATGCAAAGCAGCATGTGATCCGAAACACAATACAACTGGTATTTGCACATTTGCTGGTCTGGTCAAAACCAGCAGCTTTTGACTGTGATCTCGCAGCCCACACTAAACGTCAATGGCATGCTACAAATGTCAAGATGTGTGTGAGGAGGCAAATGATTAGGAAACCTGGCTGCAGTGGGCTGAAACCCATCTACTAGCCAACTGGGTTCATCAAGTCTGTGCCTCTGATTCCTTTAGCAGGGCCCTTTGTGCTGGAATGGGCTTTTCTTCCTGCTGTTTCTCGCCCCGTAAGTTGTGTAAGGCTGGCGGAGGGAGAGAACCTGGACATCCACAGCCTTCATAAGCACAGCTACAGCAGGCGACAGGCTTTGAAATCCCAGAACCTCTCTTTGTCTGGTTGCTGTTTTGCCTCAGCGTGTGACCAAAAGTGATGGAAAGCTGTACGGATTAGCTAAACTGTTTTCATTTTGACCTCAGATTCTCTAGAGTTTACCCTAGGAAAGGAAAGACTGGTTGCATAGTTATGGTTTTCCAGAGCCAGATCCTAGAGCTGGTCCTCGTCTGTGTGAAAAGAGAGGGATTATTTGGGCGATGTGTCGAATATTTGTGTTGTGATGGGATGCCGAGGAGAGCGGGAGGCAGCCGAAGAACGCATTGTGTTCAGAGAGTCACACTGTGTGGTGAGAGAGGGTGAGAAAAAGGAAAGAAGAGACTGTAAGAGAATTCCTGCTTGTCACGTTTCATTCCCACGAGTTGAGAGGTCTGGGTTGAATAGAAATGACTGGTTTTCCTTTCTGCTGCGACAAATACCTAGAAATAATGCGCCTTCCCTCCGATATCCTACAAAGGTTTATCACTTTTATCTGGACAAGCTATCTAGATCTCTTCGTTGTTTCAATTCGTTTTTCCGGAGCACGTGTTCCTCCTCCCAGAGCTGATTTCTTTGACCATCATCTTTTCCATTGAAATTACTTATTATTGAAGTGTTTTTTCAGCTCTGGCTGTTAGATGAACATGGTTATTGATTGGCACTGCCAGACCCCCTGTTCTCACTGAGTTTTCTGCTTCTCTGCTATTGCTTCAGTCAGTAACTTGGCTGCTTGGCGTGCTGCAGCATGAGTGCGTTGTTTGTAATGGCAACGGCCGCACCGCTTTGGCTTCACTCACCTAATTGCTTTGGAAATGACCAGTATGAGCAAATACAACTATGGCACAAGCAAGTTGTGGAGCTGAGCTCTTCTACACCAACCCGTCTACAGTAGTTACAGCGGTAGTTCTTATTGCTCAGTGATAGTCACATTACAATGAAATAGGATCCTGATGATAATCTTCTGAAAAATAAAAACAACAGTTGCCCTTGGAAATACATTAAGTTGTTAAATACCACTTTGAAAAGGAAGCACGAAAGTTGAAACCAGTGGTCTCATTGCCTAAATATTGTGCTGTCTGTCCTTTTCTACCACTTGTGGTCAATTATGTACCACATCCATAGACATTAGTCTGCCTGCCTGTGTGCAGAATGTACAGTATGTGTGCATTTGTTGGTGTGCTAGGATTTGGGGGATGTTGAAAGCATGAATTAAAACATAAAGCATAACCCACATCTCTGTTCATCTTCATACCACGGCCAGTGCTCAAACTTGTTTCATACCTTGACGGAGACATAGCCACAAGTCTCAAATCTGTGGTTTTAAAGAGTCTGGAGCAGAGACACGTCAGTAAGTAGAGAACTGTGTATAGTGCTGCTTTGTTGGTTTTCTCAGTCACTCCAGTGATGCAGCTCTATCAGTCAGCCCACTGCTTTGATTCAGACTATATCTCAAAAGCTACATGATTTATTATCAGGACATTTTGCACAGACATTTATGGTTTCCTGAGGAGGAACTCGTCAATCTGAACTTGAGGTGGCGTTACATTGCACATACAGCTAAATATGTCTCTCTATCTCTGTCTCTCTCTAGGTTGTTGGTGTCACCTGACGGACGCATGGTTTCACTTGCCTTGCATTAACTTTCACGTTGCATAACTTTTGAGATGCAGTATGTCAGCAATGTCAAGCAGCTCTGTGTAAACGAGGAGCTAATTAGTCCATCAGTAACTCCTGGACCAATGACACAGAGATGGACAAATTGAACTGTACATCGTAGAACTGTTTCTCTTGACGCCTTGTAAAAGATTCTACACCTATAGATATGCTGCAGAGAGCAGTGGTGCTCCGCTCAGCAGGCTGCACCCTGCACTCTGGGCCCAGAAGAATTCTAGAAACCATCAGAGGACATGACACATATGTCACGTGTTGTTGATCCTCATACCTACACATTTTTGTGTTTTGCATGGAGAAATCCACGAACAGTGTTTTATTTTCTTAAGTTGTACACTGCAATAACGTAACGTAAGATCTTGCTGCTGTTGTTGTGACGCAGACCAACCAATCCTTTGTGGCGGCTGTGAGTGTGACTGACCCATTTTCACACTTTCTTCTTAGTTATTTTTGTCCAGTGTGTCAGTTGAACTTTGTCTATTTTGCTAACTGAGGGCATCCAGCACAGGGGAGATAACAGTTGGGATGTGGGGGTGAATAGCAGTGACTTGTGGTGTTTTGTGTGGACATGGGTCAACAATTGAAGGCCAGCTTCCCTGTGGGACTCGGCGTGTGTTATGGGGTCATGGTGTGGAAAGCATCTTTTCCTCCTTTCCACACTCCCAGGGGTGTGTTTTGTGTCAGGCTACAGGTCAGCAGCGGCGCTGTTCCAGGCCATCAGGCGGTTTTTTTTACCCTCTCTGCTCTCGACACACCGTCACTCACAGGAGGAGCAAGACATGGCAGCTCAGCGCTTTGTGGTCCTCCTCTCATGTAGAAAACGAGGCGGCTGCGGCGCGGTTGTTACAGCAGCAGTGGTCTGTCACACGTGCACACACAATATAACAAATCTGATGTTCCCATCAGGGGCTACTCAAGATCGCAAAACACAAGTTCAGTTTATCCATATACATTTTTTAAAAATTCCCTTTGAGAATAATTGATTGATGGTGTTCATGAAAGGTCGTGGAAAACATTTCTCCTTTGAAAAGTTATTAGCTAAACGTAGTGGATATGAATTGGTTTCATGTCATGTCACATCCCCTTGACTGCTTCCGAATATTGTCAGTGATCCATTAAGCAAGTTCTTCACCATTTCAAAGTCGTTTCCCTGAAAAGACGTAGTTGTAACAAACAGCCTTGTTGTCAGGGTCAAAGGTCATAGAGTCAACAGTTCATCTGACAGTACAGAGCATCCGAAGTCAACCTTCAAGTCCCAGTGCTGCTCTTTCTCCCCTAAAATCCTCATAATGCTGTTGCTGGCAGTGGCTCACGTCCTTCTGGCTGCATGTCAACACACACAGCAGACCACATCATATCCCACTTCTCTTCCCTCACATTCTCATGAACAATACATTTTGTAAAGGAAAAGTGTACCCCAGTTCCCTACCGTTCCTTACAGCTGTATAGACACTTTAAATAATCCACCCATGGTGCATTTTAAGCAGCATGCCTGGATTCATGTGCACAGATGTGTAAATGTGCAGATGTATGCACATATATTACTGAAAAGGCAGAAAGGTTTTTCAAATTACAGATACCAGATGTGTGTGGTGTGGTGACCTTTATGTGACCTGGCATTTTCATTTATCTTCTGTAGATTTTTCTGTTGTATGCTTGGGTGCACTTTACATTTAAGGAAGCTTCATTATTTGGGATAACCATAACCATGACCTGAAAGACACGCGTGTTGTATGTTGGAGTGGTGGGTGGGTGTAGGGTGTGACACCACGCCCTAAGACGGTGTGTTTGGCCACCTTCCATACCAGCGCAATGTCAATTTCTGGACTTACAGGGTATGTCGGCCTAATTGTTCCAACATTAGAGAGGCCACAGCTTGAACCTTTTGGACAAACAGGTCGAGCCCTGGGGCCGCTGACCTCTGTTTCCATGTGTGAGCTCCCCTACTGCGTAACTAGAGTCATTTGGTCTTTGCGCTGACCTGTTCCTCATCGCCTGTGCTCACACTAAGAAATTCCTTCATTCCTTTCGTGTTCCTGTTGTTTTGAAATGTGTATTTAAAGGCAGTTCTTCTATGCTTGTGTAATTTCCACTTGTGAAGGTGTTTACTGCAGTTAAAACCTGTGCCGTGTACCCTACCGCATCCCAGAGTTATGGAAGTATTTGCATTTGACATTTTCCCACCAGCGTTTGTCCACCAGCATTAACCTGGGATGCATTTTAACTTTACAAGCAGACTCTTACAAATTGTTGTTTATACTGTCACTGGCACATAAAGGTGGTGTTACCCCCACACTGGGTAGCAAGGGTTCTGCAGCTGGACCCCACGCATACATAGGATCTCTTTATTCCAGGATTGTCCTGGAGTGCAGGACATTGATGCCAGGATAATAAAATTACGGGATATTTGGGGAACCGCGAGTGATCCAAAGCAAAGGCTTTGCAGAGGCCCTGTGCTCTGGGCTCAAGGTTTAATCCCACATGCCATGAGTATTCAATAAAGTCTTAATTATAAGAAAGAACAGCAGAAAAGAAATACCAGCTTTAGTCACATTTTGCTTCATTACAATGTGGCATGAGATGTCAGGGGTGAGAAAGAGGAGGACAAACCCTGTGAGGCCTTTTAAATATGCAAATATTATCTAAGCTCCTCTGTTTGTTTTTTCTGTGTTGCAGGGGACTGTTCATCACTATTCATGACCGTGGCCACATTGCATCTCTGCTCCAGAACTGGCCAGAAAAGGACATCAGGGTAACATGATTCTAACTTTACTGCCAATACTAATGTTGATGTCTAACATTAGACAATGCTTAGAAACAGAGTTTTGTTTTGTGCTAGCTCTGTGCTTCTCAGTAAAACATACTGGGATAGTGTTGGCAGGTAGAAGATTTTCCTTTGTCTGTCCTTTTTGTTAGGTCATGCGTGTCAGAGAAATAGTCCCTCAGTGTTATACTACTACTTGTAATAATTGAGTCATATTAAACATGACGGAACCAGCGGGTATTCCTGGCATGTCAAATATTCCTGCAGCCTCAGCCACCTGTTCCCAGCTGTCAACAGCAGGGTATTTACCTCAGCGCTCACATGCCACCGTCTCATTGTCAGGGTCGTCTTATCATTAATTCACCTGAAATGGCCTACTTTTAGGGTGTGTGTGTGTGTGTGTGTGTGTGTGTGTGTGTGTGTGTGAGCCATCAACTGATAAGCCCTGGCCTCAGTCTCATATTAACAATTATTAGCGGAATAATCCGCTAATGGCGTTAAGTGTGGTCATTATGTATTTTTAACTTTCATATGGGAAATCTAATGACACTATTTAAACCTGTCAGGCTGCAGTTGGAACAAGGCTGTAAAATATTAATGCCAGAGCTCTCTGCGTCACGCTGATCGTGGAAAAAGACTCACAATTAGGAACACTATAAATTAAAGTCTTCTGCTGGTGATGAAGTGCTGCACAATTGATTTGCTGTGGAATCAACCACAGAATACAATTACTGTAAAAGTAAAGTGAGTATTGAATGGAAAACCTGGAGGGTGTAGCGAGGCCTGGCTTACACTGAGGGAAAACAGGTGGTTTCCGGGCAGCTGAGTGGATTTACTTCAGTGGAGAAGGTATGAGTTAATAGGACGCAGAGAAGCAGACCTGAACTGCTGCTTTATTATTTTTCTAATGTGGGTCTAAATATTCTTAAGGATGGCTTTGGTTTCCCTTAAACATTAGCGATCATAGTATTCAAGTAGCTTTAGATTTCATCTATTAAATGAAGGCTGACCGCTGCGTTGATTCATAGGCTGTGTGTGTGACCGATGGAGAGAGGATCCTGGGATTGGGGGACCTGGGCTGCTATGGCATGGGAATCCCAGTGGGCAAGCTGGCCCTCTACACAGCATGTGGAGGGATGCCACCACAGCAGTGCCTGCCTGTCATTCTGGACGTGGGCACAGAAAACGAGGTAAGGGCTGTTATCTAAATAGATCCAATATATAGTTTGTGCAGATAATAAACCAACTGATAAAGCAGGCAAAATGAGCCACATGCACATTGACGTTTGTTCCCACGTTAAGTCTATGCAAGTAAGTTTGTGAAGCTAAAGCTAACATCAGCATACTGACATGGATTGCATCCTAACGTTTTCTAATTAGCTCTCAGCAGGGTATAAACTAGGCAGCCTATCACAGCCCTAGACATGCTGGTACAGTAGGTGGATTTTGTTGCCTTTCCGTAGATTCCATGTCCTACCTTTGTCTCCAGCGGCCACCGTACGTCTGTACTGTAATATCAGGTAAACTTGTAAAATCTGATTGATTTCTATAAGCAGCACCAGACACTTAAACTCCTAAAACATGCCCAACACAAAGAAAAACGATATAATAGTAAATGACAGTTAGGAACTGCATTCAGATTTCAGCCACGGAAAAATAAAACAAAAACTTACATTTAACAACCGGGAAACGCTATAAGTGACGTAAAGTGCTCCATCAACAGATGCCAGATGGGAAAGCACCTCTCCCCTCAGCCTGTGAAGGTAGCAGCCAACAGAGCCGTACTAACCCACCTGTGGTCTCAGCTCTCTGTGGCTGTGTCTCTAAAAGATGACTCAGGTCCTGGGTAGCACGTGTGTCTGCAACCAGAAACAGGCTAAGAATAGTCTGTATACATCTAACTCTCTGCTCAGCCAAGGGCGTGGCAGCCTCAGATGTCGGCGTGCCAGACACAGCTGAGCGGAGCTGGTCAGGAGCTGTGCTCCTTTTTTCCAAGACAACCTTTGCATGACTCAGACTCAAACTCAGAGTTTATTTCATTCCAAACAAATGTCTCAAGAGGATTAGGGATGAGATATGTTGCCTAAACAATAAATGTAGGTATCAAAAAGAACAGGCAAGAGTAGTGAAATGAAGAAAATGTTGAGGTCATGGCTTCCTGGATTGGCCCAGAGATCCCTTTCCTACAGCACCTACCCAATACACACTTCATCAAAGTCACAACCTGTTATAACAAAGAGCACTGCAGCCGTCCTAGATAGCTCCTAGAAGATATTGCATTGCTACTTTAGTCTAAAGTGCCATTGGAACTGGATAGCGGCCGTGTCTTATTTGGCCTACACATCAGCCCTGCCTTCTCCTCCTGGCATCTCTCTGAGTTTCCACACTGTCTCAACTGCTCTGAATGACTTTGCTTTAGAGTAATAATACCATCTGCAGATTAGATTCTTGGGTGTCTGGCAGAAGTTTTAGACATTTATGGGCATCACAATACAACTTTAACAAGGTGTCTCAGAGTCTTTGATACGCATTTGGCTGCGTCTTCAATCTTCCACCTGCTGCCAGAGGAGCAGTGTGTTGATGATGTGTGGGGCTGAGGCAGCGCTGGAGAGAGTCGCCTTCAAATACGTAGAGATGCTAAAGGAACAGTTTTGCATGTTGCTTGAGATGTAACTACCTTTTTCTCTGTCACCGTTACTTTCTGCTAAAGCTCACTAATCCAGACATGGTGCCTAGTTTGTTTACACCGTACAAAAACCCAGTTGTGAAAACAGAAAACTTTGGACAAAACTTCCTGCTTAACCTTGATGTTTGTCCAGCTTTAAAAGAGATTTAACTGTAGTCTGCCTGGCTGTGGCTGACTTTTCCATTTTGCTATTATTCTAAAGAGATGACAGGCTAAATGAGATGTAATGGCATAAACTGACTGTGTGTGTGTGTGTGTGTGTGTGTTTAGTTCCTCTGGACTGGCTTCATATAAGAGGCAGGCTAGCTCGCTGCCCCTCTGCATTGTGCCTCTTCCTGAATGCCTGAAGGCATGATGGGAGCAGACAGAGGTGGGAGCGGCTATGAGGTAGTGGTAGCTCCAGCTAATTATGAAAATGACTGTTATTATGGGATTATATTTGTCCTTGAGTGGATGTGGGGCTGGAGAGAGACAAGCAGGCAGACATCCAAACAGTCAAACAAGTGGATGGCAAGACATTGTCTTTAATTTTTGATTGTTAAAGGGCGGTTCTGGAACCAGCGTGAGTAATAATAAACGTGTTTCCAGGTAGTTCTGCCTCTTCTGTTATCTTCCTGGTCTGTATCTGACGTTTTATCCCAGAGGGAGGGGGTCTTTACCTCAGAAAGACGGGGGCTGTTCTTGATCACAGGGCTCAGCAGCTTTTCCTGAGTTTTATTGCACTTTTCCTTGCGTACTGTTGCATCATCTTGTGAAGTTACCCCCCCAAACTCTCTGATACTGATCCAAGTCTCAGCGGGACAACGTGACAATACTTGTTTTGGTTACATTTGAACTTGGTCACCTCCTGCTTATTACAGTCTCCATTAAGAACATGCCAGGAAACGATTTGTCATTGTCAATGTCAACTTCAAATAAATATTGGCTCAAATCGAGTTTTTCAGCTGTTTTTAGACACGGTGGCTCCTGACCCTGCCACGGAAAGGTGGCTGCTGCTTTTTTTTTTTTCCCGGACCTTGTTCATTTTAGAAGCACCCTCTAATTATTCATATGCAGAAGGAAAGGTCGCCCGTCCCAGCGAGCCATGACAGTGCTCTGGACTAGTTCTCTATCATTTGGGAGCAGAAATCCGTGGAAATCAAACTTTACTGTAGACTATGAACGTATTTCGGTGCTGCTCTTGTTGTGAGTTACATTAGGCAGAAGCAACATGGCGCCTCAAAGCCAAGTCTGTAAGCACTTTATCAGTGACACCTAATTCTATGTCCCTCTGTCACACAAACCTTCCTCCCATAAACCTCTGCTCTCACTTCTCTTAGGTTCCCATATTGTTTTACTAGTATTACTGCTACATCTCCCCAAGCTCACCGTTGCTTTGACTCTAGAGGACAGTTTAATTGATGTAAATGACAGTTCTTCCTGTTATTGTCACTCTCCACTCCACTTTTCTTCTCACTCCTGTTGTTATGTCCTCTGCCTCTATGTGTTTTTGCAGGCGCTGCTAAAGGACCCTCTCTACATCGGGCTGAGACATAAGAGAGTGCGCGGTCAGGCATATGACGACCTTCTGGATGAATTTATGACGGCTGTGTCGGACAGGTATGAGCATTTCGGCCTTCGATTCATCATTTGCCCACTTCCTTTATCCGGTCTCTCTTGTGATTTTAATACAGACAGCACATGGGGCTCGTAAAAAAAATATGTTGAGCAGTTTAACATTGTCGGCGCATGCAGCTAAATCTTGTGGGATTCAGTCACCAGTGACTTGAGCCTTAAGTAAAGTTACTTACTGGCTGAATGGCTGCAGCAGCTTATTGAAAAGTGATCAGAGAGCCCTGGCAGTCTTCATTGACATGTCTCTCCCCAGACAGATGGTTAGTGGCACACTTTACTGTCAACAGCTGAACTAGACATCTTTATGTTTCTGACTTTTGGCAACATACATGTCAAATTATGTCCCGAGGAGGCGTCCACGGTGACCTGACTTTCTCGCTAGCTCGCAGGAACACAGCTAATTTTCTGGATTGGAACGAGAGTCTGTCTATGATGAAGTATGCAGGCTTATTTATAGTAACAGACAAATATCCCAGATTATCTACACAAATCATAATCCTAAGACTTGAAGACATTCAACAGTTGATCACAACGAGGACTGGACTGATTGATTTGCATGACCATCCTTCTTTTTTAAGACTCGAACCTCGCTTGTTTCCTGTAATCCTGCACTTAATGAGACTTTAGTGTCACTTTTGTGTTGTGTGCTTGTTGACATGACTGTGTGTCTCTGTGTGTTTGTGTGCCCTCATGGAGCCATCACAGCCACACACACACACACACACACACACACACACACACACACACACACACACACAGGCCTGGTTAAGCCTCTACCCCCAGAGACTGGACTCCAGAGGGAGAAGCCTGGGTCTGGGCTCTCTCCATCTGGCAACACGGGGCCAACTCTAATAACTGGGTGGCTTCTCAAATATAGGGAACAGCAAAGTTTTTTCCTCAAAGAAGCAAGATTGGTGGAAAATGAATAATTATGGGCTCAGAGACTGAATGAATGATTAGAGCTCTGAAGTCTTTTAAGTAATATTCATGTTTGGTTTTCTGAGAAACTAAACCTGAAATGCTTCAGACTTGTCATCAATGAGACTCACTGCAGAGTTTTTTTAATCCTCCATTTAAAAATACTCCGATGAAGGAAAATGGTTAGTGATGCGACAGATTGTTTGATTTTAGGCCAGGCTCCTCTTCACCACAACTCTCGTTCTGTCGCTCTGCGCTGCTTTTGTCTTCGACGAAGTGAATTATCTCATCGTCTCATTTCTCCTGCGCACTCCCACAGTGTGCTTCACTAAACTGACCCTTATGATTTTGTTATGTGGACATTTCTCAGCAAAAAGGTGTTAAGATGCTGATGGGTTGGATATAAAAAGCACACACAAGCAGCAGAATAAAAACAACTTTACTGTGTGGCTGTACAGATGTATGCAGGTGTAGTTTAGCGAGTACTTTTCTTCTCTTTGACACTTTGGTAATGATTTCACTGACACCAGGACTGTTTATGTCACAGAACAGGCTCTATGATGTCCTCCACATAAATGTGAAGAGCAAGCAAAGACTTCAGGAATGCCAATAAATATTTTAAGCTCTTGGCACAAAGTGGGAAAAGAACAGATAGACTGATGGACAGATGGAAGAATGGAGACATGGAGGAGAGGAGAAGGAATGCACAATGCATCTTGGTCTTTAAGGGCGACTTTGGGATTTGAGAAATTATGTGTGCTGAGAGATGCTGCCCCTCTGGAGAGCGAGAGAGGGCTGGGGATTTATTAAGGCCTGAGCCAAGGAGCCCTGTAGGGGCAGCAGGTAACAGACAGCCTTGGTGTGTGTTTCCACAAACACACACACATGCACACAGGTTCAACAGCTGTGTTTGGACAGAGCACCCTTGTCTGTGACCTTCTTTGCAGAGGTCCTTCTTGACTCGCTATGGCTAATAGAATTACTTCATACCTACCCTCCTCTCTAGCCCCCCACCCCCAGCCCCAGCACTGGAAGTATCTCACATCCTCCTACTTCCTATTAGCTGAAGATTTAGGTTTCATGAAGTCAGATTGTGTTTCCTGATGCCTGCAGATTGGCCCAGACATAACACCGAACATCTGAGTGATTTGGCACATGGCAGGGTGCCTGTCATCTCATGCATCAGGCTCCGTTTCACACCATCAAACATTAATAATAAAAATAATAACGTCACAACCATTCATGTTTAACATATTGGCCAGTTAGCACCAAGAAACCGCTCAGTGTGCTGTGTTTGTCCTCCCATCCCTCTAGTCATGTTGCTGTGGCAAGCAATAAATCACAGGAGAATAAAAGTGCAGAGGAGCCTGGTGTCTCAGATTGCTTTAACAGCTGGTTGGTAGACTGCTGTGTTGTCTGCATCTCTGGTTTATTCTGTTGTGCAAATGTCCAAGCTGGTCGAAACACCTGCTCTTATATGATAATTCGCACTGTGTGAAAGCGCTAGCAGTGTTATGGAGGCTTTGCGTGTCATGTATGATGAGTTGATGTTGACTATAAGTAAAATGTGTAAAATGACAGATGTTACCACACAGACTTACAAATGTCACAGGCTGCAGTCTGTAATAGGCAACTTTTACTGGATATGTTGATCAGTGTCTTCACAGACTGAGCATGTGTGCAGCCATTTTCACAGCCACCGTGCAGGGAGGACCTATTTCTTACCTGTTTTCATATTCCAGATGTGACAGATGTGAGTGCTGTCTCACATGTCCTCGTTTATAGAAATACTGCAGGTGAAAAATCATTGGTTCAAGGAGTAATGAGATCAATATTCTATCGTGTTTCTGGCTCAATCCTTGCATCTTTCTTCCCCACTGCTGGGAGATCAGTGGTTTCTCTCAGCACAGTCGGGAACGTGACTTACTGACATCTTAGTATCTGAGACACAAATGTCACAGGGTTTAAGGGAATGCCAACAGAAGAGAAAAGTGTACATGCATTGTAAAAAGTTGCTTCACGGGCTCAGGTCAAGGAGCGAAGAACCTTCTGTATGAGGAAGATGTTCCTTTCTTACTGCAGTCCCTCGGTTGGTGACGGTCACTCTGTTGTTACTGGTCAGTGGAGGCCCATAAATACTTTGGTTCACAGCACAGACATTTTCCGATTAGAGTCTCTGCTCTTTCCTTGACTGTCACTGTTATAAAGCTATAAAAACACTGACAGGCCACAGAATCCCCTCTCCTTACTGAAGGATGAGAATAGCTAAAGCACATTCGGCATGATTTTCTTTTTTTTTCTGAATTTGAACAGTTTGTTTCTGTGTGAACTGGTGTGACCTCTCCGGCAGCAAACCATTCTAGGGGGCGCTGCACTGGCAGCGGGGCAAGGCCACATCTCTCCTCGCCCGTCGCCTGTCTCTGTCTCCTACAGCCCAAACACAACGACACGTTTATAGCTCCCTTCTTGGCCTCATTATTCCTCCCCCTCACACAGGCTCTCAGCACTTCAGTGCTGCTCTCTGCTTGATACAAAACACATTTCTCTCCTCAACACCTCCTCCGTGTTGGCAGTAAGTCAGCCAGGCTGTCGGCTCTGTCTTAGTTAGCAGTGTAGTCTAGTCTTTGCTGTTGTTGTTGTTTCGCTTCCTCACAGCTTCATCCTGCTCCTGCTGAAAGTTTAAGCAGTTAAGCAGACACTGTAACAAGTGGGAAACAGCTTTAGTGACTTGTACAGTAACAAACACGGTTCATTTTCAGTTTTATAAAGCCTGAAAAAAGGAAGAAAACCAAGAAGACAAAATGATGAGGTGGGATTTAAAAACGTAACTCATCTCCTCTGCTTGTTGTTCTGATAACTGCAGGGCTGCACGTGTTAAGCGAGTTTCGATTTGCTCGAGCAGTCCATCACTTTCGAACGGAAACATTACACTCTGCTGTTTTTAATACAGGTCGCAGACAACCTCAGACTTTCATTTCGTCCAGCGTAGACCAATGAAATGTCTTCTGCTTCTTCTGAGAAAGATCGCTCTGGGTTTTGTGTTGGAATATCTCTAAACAGGATAAACAACAAGATACAAGCCATGAATTTCACAGACGTTTTACTGTTAGGAAGGAGGGAATTCCCCCTTTTTGCTGCTATTTTAAAGACTCATATTTTTGTTATATGATGCTTTTGTGGGAGCTTATTATTATAAATACTTTATTGCTCGTGTGTTACTTGACTGACTCATCTCTTAAAAAGGAACGCTGCTGGTTTACTGGGACACTGGGTGTTTGTGTGATTCTGCTTCTTTGTCAGGGCTTGACCCACCTCATTGAAACTCACTGTGAGGTTCTGCCATAAAGTTAATAGGAGCAGGTGTCACTTTGTTAAACAGCACAATGTGCTACGCTTTGTGGCTTTAATTGGAAGTGATGCTTCAGATAACGTCTAAAATACCAAAGAAAGTTTTACCTCATATTTAATTTAAATCATTTTCAAGAAGCTGGACATGCTGAGAAGACGGAATTCGACATGTTTATGTCTACAGTGGCGAGACAGCGCCCCCATCTGGGCTAAAATATAACTTTTTTTTTCTGACTCGCATGTTTTGATTCGTGTTCACAGGTATGGAATGAACTGTCTGATTCAGTTTGAGGACTTTGCAAATGTGAATGCCTTCCGCCTGCTGACCAAGTACCGCAACAAGTACTGCACATTCAACGATGACATACAAGGTGAGGCAACAGACTCACATCCTCTCTGTCCATCAAACAGGTTCATTCATTTCTCATTTATATTTCACACGAGAGAATGAGATGATGAATATGCAGTCAGGCGTATAGATCTAGAGTGTGCCTGGTTGTTCTCTATGGGACTTTTTTCTGGTTATTCTTACATCCACTTGCCTTTTTAGAGCGGTGAACGATTACTGCAGGTGTGCTCACCTTTATTCTATATAAAAGGTATCAGCACTTGAGCTTGTTTTTTTTTTTGTTCCACAGGTACAGCAGCAGTGGCAGTAGCTGGACTCCTGGCTGCCCTCCGCATCACCAAAACCAAAATGTTCAACCATACCATTGTGTTCCAGGGAGCAGGGGAGGTGGGTGCAGCAAGACTGACTATTAGTTTGGAGTAGGGGTGTGCAAAGCAGCTGGTATTTGTATCTGTATTTGTTGAGGGGGGAAAGATATTTGTATTTGTATTCGAGAAGAATTCAAAATAGGCATAAAAATCTGCATTTTATTTATGGTACAGTGTAAGTATTATTTAATTATATCCATTATAATAATTATGGATATGCAATATTGGTTGCATCCATAAATCCAGCAATTAATATGTAACAAGGAACTTAATTGAGTAGAAAATAACATAACAGCCATGATCCATGGTTAACCCAACAACTAATAATTACATTTTTTATTTAAGTGCATGTGATTATGCATAACAGATGTTCGATTTTTTACCTTTTCACATGTTACATATCACTTTGGTTTTATCTGCAGCACTTACTGTTTAATGCTTCCACCCTTGCTTGTCTCACCCAGGACAGTCTTAATTTTAGTCGTGAGCTTAAGAGTTCAACTGTGACAAAGCTTAATTTGTTCTACTTGGTACTAAAGGGATGAAGCCTCTGAGCAAAATGGTTCACAAAATGCTTCCTGTGCATTTAATGTCCCCTGCTGGTCAAAGACTGTTATGCAAGAAGACAGATTCTGGGTAATTTCATCAATTTGATACAGGCTTCGACCCATCACTTTACACCTACTATTGTGCAAATTAATCATTAGACTGTGATAGATCTCATAAATGTTACAGGCGGGGCCAAAGGAGTGGTTAAGCCAGAGATCTAGGCAGTGCCAATGCTGGACCTCCTCAGTGGACACAATATGTAAATGAGTCAACAAAATGTCTAAAATCTAAACTATCTCTCCTAAAAAGAAAAAGTCAATTTTTAAGTATGCACATTATAAACGCATTAAATATCAGGAATTAAAGTATTTCTGATTCTAATATTCATGTGAATCAGTTGCAATGACTGTTCTACGTGTCAAGAAGCATTTGAGCATCAAGTTCGCACTGTCAGCACAAAGTAGCTGTAAGTAGATATTTAAGAGCTGATGTTGCAGCTTGCAAGACGGGAATCCAAAATAAACCAGGTGTGTACAATTCCCACCTCAGAAAATGTAAATGAGCCCCACAATTTCCCAAGGCATCATTTAATCACTGCAATTGTGATAGAGAGGAGAGGAGAGGAGGTCCTCCTCTTTTATCTGGCTGCTCCTCTCCGTCTCCCCCTCACACACCCCCACCCAGCCCTCTCTCAGTTTACACCACTGACAATATGAATGATGTCATGCACAGACTTGCAGAGATGCCCGGATTGTCTTAAGGCCGCTGCTGCTAAGTCTAACGTAGAAAAATTCATTGATTGATTGAAATTTTTATTTGAACATGAGACGATAACAAACAATAAACATAATTAGAACAGATAAAGATGTTGAAAATATATAAAAAAACAAAAAAGGCTTTGCCCAAAAGGAGTGTGAAGAAGCCTGTGCTCATTTTGTCCCACATTACAAAACTACCTGAAGAAAATAAACCATTTTATCTGCAATACTACTAATCAATCTTAGAATATATTATTACTTTTAAGATATATATAGTTATTCATCATAATTATATCACATTAGAAATAATATAATAATGGCAATAATGTTAATGTTATATATTATTGCTATATATTAATAAAATGCATGAATATTATCTATAGAAATAAATGTGTCTTCAGGTGTGTTACCATCATTGCAAAATGATTTTATAATAATCAGTTATCCTCTAAATTTAATAAATGTAAATTAGCAAACATAATATGCTGTTGAAAGATAATACTAATGTTAAATGTTATAGGCCTCTGAATGTTTATGTATAAGTTTCTCATTTTTAATATTAACAATGTCTACACTGTATTTCAAATTAGAATCTCATGTAAAAACATTGGCTTCTATTTCAAAAACATAGTCATTTCTGTATGTGTCCAAATTTTTGACTGTAATATATGTAATAATTATCTGCACCAAAAGCAGATCCAATCCATAAAACACATACAAATAACCCACTTTACACTCTACATGCAAAGAACACTGTTATCAATATAACGTATTAAATTGTAATGTATTCAGTTTTTATTTATTATAATAATACTAATACATACTTTATTGATGTATGTACAGATTAAGAAAGTCTTTTTTTTAAAGACAGATGTACAAAACAGTTTTCATTAAGGTTATAAGTTGAAGCATTTGGTCACATGTTTTTGTTACCATGGCAACACTGAGTGGAATGTATGTTGTAGGATTTAAGGACTCTGACCTTTTGATTATCACATCACATCAGAGTTGTACTTAAGGGTTTGGTCAAATCCAGACCAAGTCATTACCTTTCAGACAAATCCAAGAGACCAAGTCAGAACCTTTCAGACCTTCAACAAAGACGTGTCTTCGTTAGAAAAACCCCAAACCACTTAAAATGAGTTCGAAAATGAGCATTCGACTTCAAAAAGCCCTGATTCAAGCAGAAAAACTAAAACAGGCAAAGGGCCCACAAAATGCAGCCCTAAAGAAGGAGATGGCCGCCAAGGAGCTGAGTTGGGAGACGGAGAAGATAAACCCGATGGTGTCCGTGGAGTCAACAGGACACGCAGGCGAAAACAACTATTTAAAAGACCAACAGATCCTCTCCCTTCAAAGAACTATCTATGACCTACAGATAGAGAACAAAAGCCTCCAGAAACATTGCAATAAACAGTTCCAGGAGCCTCAGATTCCCTCTCTTCACGAACAGGAGGCAGAGAACAAAAGGCTCCAGTTGTATTGCAAAGAGCAGTTCAACGAGATTATGTTCTTGGACAAACGGAACCAACAGAACATGGCGAACTGTGAGAAAAAGATTAAAGCCATCAAAGAGGCCTCTTCCATCGACATGATGGACTTGAAGGCAAAGTGGGAAGAACGGTGGCTTATTCGACAGGAGGAGGTTTGTTACGAGATGGAAGCTCTGCGGAAGGAGATAGACAAGAAGGTTTATCAGGTCATCCTGGAAAAGGACCAGGTTATCCTGGAAAAAGGTAACCTGATCACCAAGATAGAAAATGAAAAGAATATTCTTGAAGAACAATGTGCAGAGAGCTCAGCCAAGATTAAAGATCAGAAACAGCAGTTCATCGACAGCCAGGCTGAATGAAACAATAAGATGGACCACATTGTTTAAGAGAACAGTGAGTTGAACGTCTTCGTAGACAAACAACTCGAAATTCTTCAATCCGAAATTAATTACAAAGTCAGCCAGATGGAAGCTCTGCACCAGAAGGTGAATCAGGTCATCCTGGAAAAGGACCAGGTTATCCTGGAAAAAGGTGACCTGATCACCAAGATAGAAAATGAAAAGAATATTCTTGAAGAACAATGTGCAGAGAGCTCAGCCAAGATTAAAGATCAGAAACAGCAGTTCATCGACAGCCAGGCTGAATGGAACAAAAAGATGGACCACATTGTTTAAGAGAACAGTGAGTTGAACATCTACGTGGACAAACAACAGGAAATTCATGAAGCAGAGCTGAAAGAAAAAGACACGGAAATCACCAAGATGGAAGCTCTGCAGGAGGTGATGCACAAGAAGGTCATCACCAAGATATCTAATGAAAAGAAGATTCTTGAAGAACAATGTGCAGAGAGCTCAGCCAAGCTGACAGAAAAAGAGATGGAGGTCACCCAGAGAGAGGCAGAGTGGCAGGCGTAATTTAACGCTCTGGAAAAACAGCTGAAAGGAGAGATGGCTGAGAAGGAGGTCACGTTTAAGAGGATGCAACAGCTAGAAAGACAGGTGCTCCTCAAAGCGCTCCAAATGGAGAAGATCAAGCTCCTGTTTCAGCGGAACAAACAACTTCAGAAGCTTGCCTCAATGACAGATAAGGAAAAGACAAAGATCAAGAAAGAAGCACAGAAAGCGCAGAAGGAGGCAGAGAAGAAACTGAAGAAGGAGAAGAAAGAGAGGGAGGCAAGAGAGAAAAAGGAAAGAAAGGAGCATGAGAA
>JAUMHF010000008.1:17050397-17065183 GCA_032359275.1 Microctenopoma steveboyesi
TTACATGTCGAGGTGTCCTTGGACAAGACACCGATACCCTGTAGCGCTGACACAGGTCTAGCAGCTGTCCAAACAACTATTTCCCCAAGGGGATCAATAAAGTATTCATTATTATTATGTATTCACCAGTAGGCTATATAAAATATATACTGTAATTCTTATAAAGTAAAGTATTACAGTATTAAAGGGAGCAGCAGTTCTTATCAATTAAAACTTAATTGTGTAACATACACTTCATGGCACATAGTAGTATGTAAACATGCTTTGGACTGAACCCACACTTGGGAGGAAGCACCATTAACAAATATGTTTATTGACTGCAGTGCATCAAGGTTTGAATAGGCAGAATACAATGGGGGTAGTTAAAGGGGCAGGACACACAAAAAACCACTGGGAGTATTCAGCCCCCGCTGATCAATGACCTCATCCACAGTCAGTCTCTCTTTCAAAGGCAGCAAGACCAAAGAGCAGTGGGGCCTTTTCAGGCCCGTAGATAACAAACCAACACCAGACACCCAATAAAGAGACTTCCACTTCATTTAAAAGCAATTAATATTCTTGGCTGGCCGGCGTGATCCCTTTGGTGTGGCAGGTCTGTACACGCCCCCTGCACTGTAATGGAGTTGACTGGTTAACTTTGAGTCTGTGGCCACAGTGGTGGCTGCCTGGGTGAGAGCACTGATGCACAGTGGGACACAGTGTTTAGATCAGAGTGAATGGACCTGTCTCACAGCCCACTGCACCCCAAAAGAGCCTCCTCTTCACCACCTCTTTCTCTATATGTGTCTCACTCTTTCCGTCTCTGCCTCTCTCTGTCTTTCCCAACCTCTTTCTCTCTTCTATGTTTTCTCAGAATCTATCTTGGCTTTTGTCCCCCCCCACCCTTTCTTTCTTAAGTTCTCTTCTTCAGTCGTTATGAATTAGCTTTCAATAGGAGCAAGGGTTTAAATAGTTAGCTTTTGTAATGTTTGGTAATGATTGTCCCCTTTGGATGTGAAAGGCAGAATGAAGAGAAAAATATTTTGTCCTTTTAAGAACACCCAGCCTTGTCCTTTTGAGAACCCCCACCCATAATTATAAGAGGTTGTTAAGGAAGATAAATAGTTGGGTGATAGAAGTCACATATTTTGTATTAAATACGTGCTAAAGTCAACACGTGGGATAATGACTATTATGTCATTGTGTGCAATGTACAGACTGTTGTACAGGCAGATGTATACAATCTCTCCCCTGATTCCCATGCACATGTGCATGCTGTTTCGAATACAGTGCAACAATGGCAGACTTAATGTTATGGAAGTCTGGGCAGAAGGAGAGTCTGCCACTAGCCTATAGACTATATAGTGCAGCCAGAACAGGTAAGAGTAGCCTCCCTAAAGACCTCACTCCACCTTCTGTAGAGAGAAGCCTGCCCAGAGCTGGATGCAGTACCAACCATAAACAGTAGTAGGTAAATTGTCTGTTTTTTGTTATCTTTATACCATGGACCTTGGGTTCTCTGCCCTAAGAGCCTGTTATTTCATGTTTTTGCTCAACTGTGATATAATGTCAATACTTGTAACTTGATGTTAGGCAACCAAAAGCACCCTGGAGTTGAAGATGAGGTCTGAGTGATTGAACAGTTCTAGTTCAGTTCCATTAATGTTTTAAGTCCACTGCAGGACCAGACTTTTACACAATGGAGCACGAACAAATGAAAAGAAATGATTAATGTTTTCTATCGGACAGCTCAATATTTGACTCTTGTGAATTTGTTTTGGTTCTGAGAGAGAGCCTGTGGGCGCTTGTCTCGGTTTCCCCTCTTTTTTGGGCCCTGACAGAAGTGACGTGTGTGATGAGTGACTGCTTCGTTGCTGACAGCCTGCTCTCCTGGAGCAGGTAGACCAGGAGATGAACACAGGTAGAGTCAACATGCACAACTGGTCAGATCGAGCTGAAAGAGATGGAACAAATGGATACATGTGCAGAGAACATGCACACACACACACATGCAATGGAAAGTTACCTAGCTGTAGATCCAATGACCATAACTCATGAGAAGGACAGGTCCTCCCGGCGATGATGAGGGTCTGGACATGACGGACGTGAAGTGATGGGGTTGCTGCTGACAGCCTGGCCTCCTGGAGCAGGTAAACCAGGTAGAGTAAACACACGCAGCTGGTTTCACAGAGCTGCAGAAGGGGATGAAACATGCATATACAAAGAAATGCACAGAGAAGCGTGAAAGGAAACTGATGCATGTTGTCATGCGTGAACATAAATGTAGGGAGTTATACAAGCACATGACGAAAGGGGCGCATGGACAAAATGGACAGCTAGAGATGATTTAACAGAAAAATTACAGAGGACACTAGCTTATATTGTGCTGGAAGCACAACATACTGGACGTTTTTAACAGACATGGAAGATGGAAGAAGAAGAAACAACCTGACTGCTTTGGTTTCGATGGATAAACAAACAGACATGAGGATAACAAGGTCCCTGCGGGGGTAGAGTCCACAGCCTCAACTTCACTCAGAGAAGAGACTATTAGTCCTTGGTCATGGCCCAAACTGTCAGTTGTGATGGCAGCAGGTAGAGGGTTGAGACTGTGGCACACCAGCTGTGTCTCACTGGTATCCTCTCCTCCTCATCATCCCTCCACCATCTCTGCAGCACAAACACATGCTAAACAGGCAACTGTCTGCACTGCCTCCCACATTCAGCTGCAAATGAGCCCATTCTGGGCCCCAGCCCTGTTTGATGTCACGAATAATGAGGATGAATTTTCATTTGTGCACGTTTCTAAAAACTATATTGACTATTGTTTAGGCCTCGCACATCAAGCAGTCAGGTCGGTGAGCTCAGGAGACCATTCATGTCCAAGTTACAAATGCATGCAGTTCAAGCCCACACACTTTTGTGAAATAAATGCAGAAGACAAGCTTGATACTTAGTCCAATAAAGGCTGACTTGAAGATTGGTACATTACACAGTGCCACGCTATTTAAAGCATCCGTCTCTCACGGTCATGAGGTGCTACTGGCAGTGATGGAAGTATGACAAAGTGGATGTGAAATGACGCACGTGACATACACGAAGCACACAAAAGAGAAACTCCCTCAGGTATTGTGCTTATTCAAGCCATACTACGAAAATGAGCAATGAATGAGGAGTTCAGGAATCAGAGTCTGACCCCAAATGCATTTCAAGTCAATCCAGCCATGTTTCCTGTCTCCTTGTTCTGTCAGCAGCATGCAAAGGCAGAACCAAATGTAAAACACAGAGTCAAACACATACAAAAATGTATTTTAAACAACATTAAGAAAATATGGAAACCAAAACAAAAGTCTCTGCAAATGAAGCTGACACAAAATTACGTTTCAACCGCCCACGTGGAAGCGAAGCAGAGCGGATGAATGAATGTAGCAGGTCGAGCTCTCATGGACTGACTGACAGGTTAAAAGTTGGATTTAATTGAACCCCGCGGTTTGCTACAAGCTACCATCGACAGGCTGCTAATGCCAGTCTATAAAACACTAAGAGAGCACAGTTAACTGTTAAACCTGTTGTCCGTGTTGACGTTAATGAGATGTGACTCAGCAATCTGTTTTTCTGTGTTGCGTTTTTCGACTTGTGAGTGGAGATCTGCCGAGGATGAATTAGCGCTGCTGCTCTAAAAGCTCTTTATTCCTCCCTCGTGTTGATTGTTAAAGATGTGTTTATCACGTCCATTGATTTCCTCATTACCCTCAGTCTACTAAACAACCAGGCGTCTGCTAATGCACTAGTCATTACAGATCAACTTGCTGGACAAGGCGAAAAGCGGATCTTTCTTTATAATCCCAGAGGCTATTAACTGCCGGGTTACTTGCATAGTTGCAGTCAAAGGTTGACGCGCATCTATTATTTTTTCCAAACCATTTCTCAAAGCACTTCAAAAACCTAATGGCATCATGAGGTAGAAGAACAATATGGATGTTTTAAAGACATCAGTCAGGAACTCCTAACCTCCAACATGCCAAGTGGTTTGAATCCAACAAAGTAAAAGTTGTGGAGCACCCATCAAGTCCTGGCAGTCGCCAGATGTAGATTTGTGGGCTGAACTGAGCGGGTTTGTGCAAGGAGGCTCATGAACCTGATTCAGTCGCTTAACATAGACTGTGGAAATCTGCTCCAAGCATTTGAATAAAGTTGCGAGATTTAAAGGCAGTAAATACCATTTGAAAAAAGCAACCACTTAAGATGTGATATAGAACAGTTCAACACATTTTGGAGCAACCAATAACCGATACCTGGTGCAATCCATTGGCTTTAGCAATCTGTACCTGTTGCCCGTAGGTGGAAATGACAGCGCGACTGTATTTATGTCATTGTACATATACAATGTTAGACAAACGCATGCTGCCATAGATTCCAGGCTCAATGATTATGAATAGGTTAATTATTATAGAAAATGGATGGGTGTGCACTCGTGGTCTGCTTTGACAGAGGACTGCCAAGGCTTCTTTCTTTACAAATACCGTGAATTAACTTTTAATTTTGTTTCAAAGGGTCTTCGTTGAATAAGGCATGATATTTTATTCATAGATCAATCTCCATAAATCTCACCTGAAAACTTTCAGACGAACAAATTCTTCAATTAAACATTCACGTTTCCTTTTCAGCTTCACAGCGCTCATGCTTTGCAGTGTAGTACAATGCATACAATACTGTATGTTACTGTTAATTTTACAAGAAAAAAAAGGGTAGAATAAAATGCACTGCTTTCATCCTTAGTACAACATATCAATTATTTTTTCATTTCAGTTTTTGTGACCTTGCCGCAATCACTCTTTTTTTCCGTGCACATGCCAAAAACTATTGATTGGGCTATGTATGATGATTGGTGCTCCGTTTAATATACTGTAGCTTTGTACTCAGCCTTCTGCATTTACAGGACATTTTAAAGGAAGCTACAAAAGATTTCCTTTTGAAGTGATGAAACACCATGAAACCGTTTTAAATTGATTTCTTAAAAATTATGCATAACCAGAGTCTTCTATCAATACAGTCAATGGCATATTTATAAGTTTAAAACCGCAACATGAAGCAAAAACACCTTCTATCTTTGCCATTTCTCATTTCTTGGTCAGAAGTGGCTGAAAAGAATTCCTGTGATCAAGGATACCCATACCAGGCTCTAAAAGTGAGTCATTCACAGCTGGGAAACTAGTCGGCCTCGGCGTGGCGGTTGACCTGCTGGTGAAGTCTGGTTTTGGAAAAAAAAATCTAGGCTGGAAGTCAAACTCCCTCAATCAAAGTCCTTTTTCCCAATGTCCGCGCTAATGAACGGCACTAATTGATTGAAAACGCTGGTGGGAGGGGACGAGCAAGCAGGGTGTGTGAGAGAGTGAACATAAACAGCATCTGGATGTGGTCCAGACTGCTGCTGGGGCCCACGGCAGAGAGCCCCTTGTATTATACACAGAGGAGTAAAAATAAGAACACAAGGCAGCAGAGGCATAAAGGGACAGTTAGCTTCGACCCTCTGAAGCTGTCCCCCTGCTGAGATTTACAATCACTTCTGTGGGTTGAATCATGGTGCGAATTTGTGGCCAGTCATAATAAGAATGCATGTTTAGAGTACATTATGGTGAATGATTCCTGGGTGTCACACTGGCCTTTCCTCCCTGTAAACAAGAACCAATCTAACCTGACCCATAAAGATCCATAATGTTAAATGACATCACGTTGCATTTAACTGCAAAGCGGCACAGCATTTTTTTTTTCTTTCAGAATTCTGTACACACAATGAATTGAGCTGCATCGGGAAGAGTGGGGTCACCACCTGTTGGGAATCGTTCATGTTGATCATTTGATCGCTTGTATCTGCTGTCACATTCTTTCCTCCTCCACATTGCTTGAGGTGTACAAAGATCACAACGTCAAACCTGAGGTTTTGCTTTGTTGTTTGGTTCTGTCTTTAACCCACACACAGCTCCACTTTAACCCACACACAGCTCCACCATCCACTTTGCCACCGCTAATGGAAAAACCTCAATACGGCTTTACTGCTCCACTTTGGGCTCTTGTTGACTGGATGGAAAAGGCCAACATGGAGCCACGCTGTTTGAATTGGAGCATTACTCTGTGGTGTGGAGTACCAACATGTTAGATGTCCTCTGTTTCTTTCTAGCAAACAAATGTAAACTGCATGTATTGCAGGTGTTGGAGAAATGATCTGGACACTGCTGCTCATCCCCTGAGAAGATTTCCTGCGACAGTCTTGCAGTGTTTATTTAACAATCTGTTATGTATCTGTGATGAAATTCCTCCTCTGGTGTGGTCACTTTTGGTTTGTCTAGATTCCAAAGAAATATGTTACAGTGCTACACAGAGTTCATTTAGAAACCGTGAGCCACGATTTGATGCTGAAAAATCACCTCTTTGCTTATTTGACTTTTTCACTTAGTTCTGATGCCATGTTTCCCACTATCACATTCCACGTTGTGAACAATGTTCTGCATTCACCGCCACTCAATTTAATGTATTAACCACAAAAAAGTCTGCGCCTTATACTGCTTTAGGTTTTGGATTTGTCCACAGTATAATACCACATCGCTGGAATGTCTCAGAATGACTCCAGCTGTTTGGTTTCTTTGTGCAGGGAGGAAGGAGTTTGACCAGTCAGTGCGGCAGAGTGTGAAAAGAAGCTGCTGAAATGCCTGCTGCAGTCCACTGCATTCAAATACAAGGTGGCAACTTCTCCCCCTCCACTTAAAAAAAACGTATGTAACATACTAATAATTAAGCAAAAATTGCAAAGGCTTGTGGGAATGCTAATGAAAAAGAAGGGGAAATGTGAGCATTTACAAAGACACAAATTCCTTGGAGAACACCAGGAATTTTAATATTCAATTTGTTTAAATACCTTCTCAGGTATTTCCCTTTACAGCTAAGCTATTATGCGAATGTTTGCAAAACCATAAATCTTTTTTCTGACCTCATGACTCAACAATTTCAAAGGACAATTTTCATTTGGCAATTATATTGGTGCATTAGTTTATTTTTCTTACTGACCAAGACCGGAACATGTTATGTATGTGAGTAATACATGTACATTTATATATATAAATATACATATAGCAGTATCATAATACTCATAAAGTATTATGCTTATAATTGTATAATAATAACTGATGATGGTGTTTAAAAAGGAATGTAATTGCATTTATCCAAGTGAGTCCTCGGTGAGTTTCTACTACACTCACTTGGCAACAAAGAAGATTATCACCTTCTACTATTATTACTTCACAAATCAATATTATAAGATTGATTTTGCGCCAAATTCGCAAATGAAAATGCGTACTTTCAATTTGGAAACCTTAAATAGTCCTACAGTTGAGTGTGTTCATAGTTGTACGTTGTTAATAATATTAAAATGCAGAACCTTGACGCGTGTACATGATTACACTAAAGTAATTCATTACAGATATATGTGGGAATATTCCTTCCTCTAGTTCGGTATGACTGGTTGGAAGTCAATGGATAAAAAAATCAACCAGCCCTTCATCAGGTAACCGAATATACTTTTATAAATATCATTATAATTATTATTGTTGCTATTATTATTGTGGTTATTACGGAAAGTAAGTAGACATATTAGTCCCTTGTAACCGTTCATCAGCTTTTTTCTTGATGATCTCAGGCCGAGCTGACTGATCGTCAGAGAGTCACACAGCAGTTTCTCACTATGTAACAAACAAAGTAGATTTTTTGTTTCATTGTTCGTTTGTTTTTTCTTCTAAACTGACGTAATGTCTAAATGTACCCACCCACGTGCGCATCGGCCATCAGCTGAAGAGCGGCGTGGACTCGAGTCGTTTTTCAGAGACTCCATCTTCAGGACTAAATACATTATGTATGACAGTGGGCATAAATAATACGTAGTGTATGAAAAAATAACATGTGTGTGAACAGCACAACATAAAACGTTCAACTGAGAAATGCACAGTGAGCACTTTGGTTTTTATACCAAACAAGCCATTGACACTGAAAGGAACCATTCACAAAACCAGTTTATTTGATATTTTAAATTAAATTTATTAAAAAACCAACGACTTAATGGTCAGGGGTAAAATATTGTCCTCATAGACAATATAACTTATTAACAGCCATATACAACACTTCTCCACTGACATGTCAAATATCATACTTAACACTTCTTTACATAGGCTCTGACTGCAATCAATACATTTTCTTTTTTTTAGAAATAATACCTTAAATAAACTGGGCGCTGCGTCAGGAGCAGCGCGCCTCGGCAAGAAAGTGCAACTTTAAGTACAGAGTGTTACTGAGTGACGCGAGAGGTTATCACAGCTCGTTCAGGAAAACAACCATTATTATGCTTTTATTATTATTATTTTAGCGCATTTGCTGTTTCTTTAAGTGCAAATAACAGTTTAGAAAAGTGTATGGGGGGGGTGCGAATGTGTTGTGCATTTGAAGTCACGATACAAAACAAATGAAAGAAGAATCATATTCTTTTGCTAAACTGTCTCAGGGGGATAAAACACAGGCCATTTAAGTTAGGTAGTCATTTAGTCTCATAATCAGTCACGCTTTCCTCAGAGCGACTGAAAATGTCTTTAACTGATGCTGGCTCATTGTTCTTGCTCTGAATGCAGAAGATGAAGACAGATTTCTGCGTCTGCACCAAAACAAAATATGACAACAATTGTGGTGATTTGCATTCGAAACAACAACAGCGGCTGACTTTGTTTTGAGGCATGGTTGAGAAAGCGTGCCAAAAAACCCAAAGGCCAGCGGAGATTGTTCAGGTGTCCTTGAGCAAGACACTGAACATCTTACTGCAACGCACAGATTTATGTGGATAATAAACTTTCATGTGTGGGCGATGCTTCTGCGCGAGGCCTCAAGTCCCCTCTGAGTCAAAAAGCAATATTTCGACTGCGAGTTCATCAAGTTTGGAGATTACAGCTGTCTGAAATGTAAAAATACCCGATTTCTTTTGTGTGTACACAGTTTAAAGACAGTATGGGCATGAACACATCTCAGTCATTATTTTTGCCCGACTCCTGGTCGCTCTGGTCGTCGGTGAAGCACACGTCCACGTCACTGTCATTGTCGCTCTTGTGCTCCGCGTCCTCGAACAGGCCGTCCGGTTTGTCGTCCAGTTTCTTCACGGTCTGCCCGGGGTGTCTGGACTTGACATGCCTCTCCAGGTCCCGTCTCCGCACCAGCACCTTGCCGCAGAAGTCGCACCTGTAAGGCGTGTTACCTTCAGCGTGGAGCCGGATGTGCTTGTTCAGGTTGCTGGGGTCTCCAAAGGGCCTGAAGCACACCTTGCACTTGAGCGGTTTGTAACCCGTGTGAGTCCTCATGTGGATTTTCAGGCCGTATTTCCTGGAGTACAGCTTGCCGCAGTACAGACACAAGTGTCCCTTTTTAGGTTTGCCAGACCCGGCGTTGTTGGTGCTCCCGGTCGGCATCGAGTCCAACCTCGTCCGGTTCTTCTCCGCTGCGATTTCAGACAGCTGTTGCGTGTGCATGGCGATCTCCCGGTCAATGTTGGTGATTGATCCCAGGTCTTGGTTCAGTGATGGTGCACCAAAGTAAGACATAGACTCTGGATACTTGAGGAGGTTGCTAAAGTGGAATTTCAGGGGATAATAAGGTGAGCTGTACAGCAGCTCCCCGTTGTAGACAGTGAAGGGCATCAGCGGGATGTTACAGTCTCCACCGTAAGACTTAACACCGTCAAAGTGAGGGAGAGAGAACCGTTCAAAATGGAGTCCAGGGGGCATCTGGGGGTAACGCGATGGGGACAGACCGGAGTGCATCCGACTTTCTACGTGCTTGAAAGCTGAAGTCTCCTCCATGTGAGGCAGCAAAGGGAAGCCCCGGATTGCGTTCGTGCACGGCACCATTGGAGACGTGGAGTCCATTATTGCAGGTGCGCACTTTGGAGGATGGTTTCCTCCTCCGTTTAGCGTCTCGCCCACGTTGCGGATTGGTTTCATGTTGCCGATATGCTTGTTGAAAACCAGACCGCTCAGCTTCCCGTTGGCGTCTTCCCTGGAATCCGCGCCCGGGACTTTGGAGACGCCAGTCGGTTTAAAGGCAGAGCGCACCCCCGGGTGGAAGCCCATGCTACTCAGCACAGAGGACGTGGCGCCGAGGCCGAAGAGATGTCCCTGGTTTCTGGCTGCGGTAACACTCATGTCGAGGGCCCTGTCCTGCTCCTCAGAGCTGCTCTTCTTTGACAGCCCCGCTTTGTTTGCAAATGGCGAGGAGGACACTGCCCGCCTGCCAGAGTCTGAGATGGAGGAGTTACTGTGACCGCTCCTCGGGGATGTGGAGGTGTTGGGTATGTCCCCGGACTTAGGTGACCTGCTGAGAGTCTCAGTACCTCTGGCCTGTTCCCTATTCACAAACCCCCGCCCGCTGCTCAGAGCACAGTGGAAGTGGACGTGGGCCTTGAGTGTGTTCGGATATTTGAATATTCTCCAGCAGTACCAGCAGATGTAACGCTCCTCGCCTGTAGAGAAAATAGCAAACATGGCATTAATGATAAGGCTGAATCATACAGTTTCCTACTAATGGTATGATTCCCATGCGTAAAATCCGTGCGTAAGAACAACAGGTTCGGCAGCCTGTGGAGAAGCGACATGACAAACTGGCCTCATTTTCACACAAATGGGTTGTTAAAAGGTTGTAGGAATAAACATTAAAAACAGATAATTAAAATACATTTGTGTTGTTTATTTTTCACTATACACTGCTGCACTGAGGCCTAATGGATAGAATCCGTTTTTTTAAGATCTGGTGCCAAATGGTAACAGACCCAGGGATTCATCTTAATGACCCTGTCGGCCACTCGGAGGTTAATATAGATGTAATGATTTTGTAATCCTCATGCGGGCCATTGTTTATGATGGCCATCAAAAGAGCAAACGCCCTGCCCAATCTGGCGCTCAGAAACCGATGCATTGAATGCGGGACTTTCTCTCTCTCTGGGCTCTTTCCCGTGGAAGTGACAGCAGCTGTTGCTTGAAATCGCAAGTCTCCAGAAACAATGGCGCGGGCCCATCTGTTAACGCCTAATAATGGGAGCGAACGTATGTCCAGGAGCGCACACGGTGTGTTGGGCCGGAGAATCAGGGCAATATACACCCCACATAAAAGTTAGCATTCATTAGGCCACAATGCCTTAACGCACCCACCTAATTGACCGTGAAGCACTTGTTTTTGAATTTATTTGCTTTTGAATACATGAATGTTAATGACTCGATGATATTTGTTAACCCCCGTCTCGCCACTGAATCACGAGCCTCTTCTTCTTCTTCTTCCTTCTTCCAGACACGTCAATTTCAGTGCAGCGTGGTAATCACAGTGGCCGCTTCTCTACTCCAGGTTTAACTTCGAGCTTCGCTTTTGTATTTGTGAAATTTGTTAGGATGGTGCTCCAACTCGACACAGCACAGAACGCGTGATCCAAACGCATCGTGTTTTAAAGGAATTCCATGCAAAAGTATCTGTTGATAATCATCCCTTTTCAAACGGATTAGCTCCCGATGAGCTGGTGTTTTGCCAGGATTAGACATTAATCTCTAAGCGCCAATCTCTTAATAATGCTCTATGCAAACAGATTAAACAGGACCGAATATCATGCCATAAGAAAAGAAAATATGTTCCATGGTGAAATATTTAATTATCACTTGCTGCCTACAGTCTGCAGCTTCATCTGGCTCAACATAAAACGAATAAACTATTTTGTTAAACGAATTTTTCCACATTTTGTTTTTTTATATTGGTTAATGTGTTCAGAAAATACATTTCTTTCTTCTATGTCAGAGACAGGGGAGGTATTGGCAGTTATTTATTATTATTGTTTTATTTATTAGAATGTGTCCAAACGTCCACATATAATAATCACCTGCTGCGTTTCTGATGTTATTTTCCCATTAGTAACCTGAAGGCCATTTGGTGAACCCTCCATTATTAGCTGTCTGATTTACCTTTCTCGTCGTGCGTGGGAGTGGCCGTTGTGGGAATGTCGTACCACTGGGCCAGAGCATTGGAGTACCAAACACTGAGCTCCTCTCCTGCAGGGATTTCTCTCAGCACGCGGTAGAAAATCTTCAAACAGAAAAAAAGGGGAAAAGCGGAGAGGATGAGGTTCGCAGAAGGGTCCAGAAGCAAACAAGCGTTTACAAACTCCACCAAGTGTGACTGAGTGGAGATAAAAATGAATTTAAAAAAATCACCTGTCCGCCAGGTAAATCCGACACAGCTTCCAGGTTTTGCTCTTGGCTATTTCTGGCAGCGCGGAGGAATCCGATCCAGTCTGGCACGGGACAGCCCGAATCATCCACAAACTCCCCCCTCACCAAACGAATCTAAAAAAAGGCGAATGATAAAATGAGCATAACTGAATATGGTTAAAAGTGTAGTGTGATTGGATGAGGACACCGGGCTCCTGTAACATGTCTCAAAACTCAATGACACATTTAAAAATGTCTATTTGTCCCATTTAGAAATAACCGCCTTTACATTCACGTTCTTTGGATTTTTTTGTCCAACATCATCTCAGATAACTGTCTGCTCTGGTACCTGAAGGTGCTGCGGCCAAGCATGACCGAAATAATGCGTCCTAATGCGTCTTTATCCGCTCTGCTGATAATTTACTAAAGAGAATGACACACAGGCCTAATTGAGTTGATATGGGAAACGAATTTGAGGAGTGTCGGAGCGTTTCTAAACTGTTCAAGGACATTAAAAACGAAGCTTGACATTTGACACAGAGATTGCACCTGATGATCGGCCGCAGCCCGGGGCCACGCATTTAAGACGCATCAATCACAGGCGCTGACAGCTTCCACAACAACAACAGGGCGCGGTCATAGCGGCAAATTATTTACCACTGTTTGTGGTAAAATGATGAATGTCAGGTCTAGTGTTGAAAACAGGCCATTTCACATCTGATTACTTTTATTTGGCAAATCTAAGTGCGCGAACTTTCGATTTCACATCTCGCTTCTGTTAATCTGAATATTCCCAGTAACATTAATGCACTTTGTTTGGTTTGATCTTTTATCACTGGTATTGTTATTAATGATTTTTTCGTAGCCCCAGGCAGGGGCCCGGGCCTCAGTGGCATCTTTCTGTGGCCGGATTACATTAGAATTAAACGGCTCATCGGGAGTGGCAGTGAAATGTGAGGCGGCTGAGGGCATGAAATCCCACACAGCAGAGCCGGGGCGCCCATTAGGCCGGTTAAGTAGAAGCACAGACTGACAAGTTGCCCACTAATGGAGCTCAATTATTTCCAACGTGACAGGCCAAAGCAATTAATAACCGGAGGCCCAATGGAGTCTGACAGTGCAGCATGAAAATCCAACCCCGCTCGTTTAAAAAAAATATCTTCTACCTGCCTTTTAAATAGTGTGTTTAGAAATGCTGCAGTTATTTTTTAATATTTAGGTATAATAGTTTTAAATGCTTTCTAATACTAATGTAATTAGATTCGATCAGTTACATTAGTAATAAATAAAGGCTTAAAATAACAATATTTAATAATAACACAATACTTAAAAATAGATTTATAAAATAATTTAAGTTTAAGTTTCTCAATGCACCACTTAAAATAAGACGCTGTAAAAGTGTCAAACCTATAATTTACAGATAAAAACATTTAGGAGAAAAGAAGTTTCAGTGAGTTTACCTTCTTCTTGGGTCCAACTTCTTTGCGGTCTGACACGTACTTTCCCAGTTTGAAGATCCCCGGTACTGGTCCTATCCGGAGCCCGGCTGGGATGCTGCAGTCCGCGAACACACTGACGGTGGTGGACGCCCGGGTGGGTTGCATGGCGTGGGGTGAGATCAAAACCATGAAGACTGATGGAGACCGAGTGAGAGAGCGCAGGGAAGGAGGAAGAGGAGGAGGAGAGGATGTGGACCGGCCGATATCCGCCCTCAAAGTGACGCGGTGGCGTTAGGCTCTCCGGCTTTTCTAGTGATGGTGCAGGCAAGGTAGCACCCCCGCCCCCACCCCCCAACCTCTCCAGCTCAGGATGCAAGTGTGCATGAGGGGCTGGGTGTGGGGCGGAGGGGGGGTGCAGAGAGGTGATGCTGTGCTCTAAGGTAGTTTAAAATAGGGGGGATTAGAGTGAGGGAGGGAGGGGGGGAGTCCGGAGTTTGCAGCAGCGTGAGTGAGTGTGAGAGAGTTGGGATCTCCCAGCAGCTGTGAGGAGAAGGGAAACGGGCCGGCCTGGTCACATGGAGACTTTCCCTCACCCCGGCGCATAATGAATCGCTGCAAAACGGTCAACACGCACAAAGGGCCAGGCGACCTTCCCATCCCCAAAATCCAATTTGTCAAGGGCAGAGAAAAGAGGGTGCAGAATCAAAGGTCCAGAGCGACCATTAATCCTCAGCATGTGGCTTTGTCCTGCAGACAGTTCCGATATTTTAACTGACAAATCCACTGTATAATTTCTCCATAAATCCTCTCCCCTTTCTATTCTCTCCTTTCAAGCCAGGTTTTGGAAATCAGTGGCTACTTTAAATCTACTTGGCCGTCATTCTTCGGGGTTTATATACTTCAAAGCTTCTTTATTCTTCCTCCTCCTTTGTGTCCTTACTTTGACAAAAGGCGCAGAAAAGTTTAGAGGACTTGTTAACTTCTATTGACTCTCGGCGTGTGCCGGGTAGAGATCAGGCAGGTACTGAAAAGGGAGAACCACCAGCAGGACGAGAAAAAAAAACATAACCATCACCATCTTCCCAACGCACACACACAC
>JAUMHF010000008.1:17065388-17082630 GCA_032359275.1 Microctenopoma steveboyesi
TACTGAAAAGGGAGAACCACCAGCAGGACGAGAAAAAAAAACATAACCATCACCATCTTCCCAACGCACACACACACGCACACACACACACACACACACACACACTTGTGGTTTTCTTGAGTCGCAGTCATTCTTCTGAGAGACTATATAAGGATAAAAAAACAAAAATCACAAACTACAAAACATTTAATGTCATTTTCTAATTTTGTCAAATTGAATAATTTTTGAAAAGATATTTTATACAGTTAAATTAACCAGGAAACTGAGCAGGGCTATAAAAAAATGGGACATGTAAAACATCATTTGTTAATATTAGGACAATTAATAGTTTTTCACTGAAACCTCATCTGAGAGACACTTAATAGATTAAAAAATATCACAAGGAATAATCTGATTAAATGGTTGAATTATATTCAATTAATAAAGGAATGTCTTGAATGAGGCACGAGATAGAAGCAAAAGAAAAAAAAGTTTTGATGAGAACTTTATTTATTATTTTTACATAAATGAATGATTTGCTCATATTCGGAGCTGGAGCGGAGCATGTAGCTTTGTGCAGCAGGTTGTTACGAGTCTGAGCAGAGGAGAGGAACAAGAACCTGGAGGCGATTTATTCCCATCATGAACGAGGTGACCTCTGACCTCAACACTGGGCTCTGAATCTGAATCATGACAAAGTTGGCGTGTCAAAAACTCTCCTGTGAAGGAGTGATTAGAATAAATAATAGTAAAATAATAAATAAAGAAGTGAAAATCTGCATGTTTACATGCTTGGAATACGTAGAGATGGAAATACTTTTAGATTTACCTTCTGTTGCCCCCAAAATACATAAACTACAACATTCAGGTGACACACACACACATTAATCTCTCTTCCTCTCTCTGCGGGCATCTCATGTTGCTCTTCTCTTCCTCCTCCCTGCGCTCCTCCACAGTCAAAGAGCCTGTGCGACACGCGAACAATCTCATCAATAGGCGCAATGTTTGCGCCCGGCTGTGCTGAGGGGTTATTTATTAACGCCTCGGCATTTGCGACTGGTTCCCATCCACCCCTGCGCTGCTTTTTTAAAGCCCTGCGCCTCTCCACAGTGAAAATTAATTATTCTCCGAAGGGAAGGGGAAGAAAGAGCGACGACGTTTCCTTTTCTGTTGGCGGAGAAGTCGCCGGGGTCGGTGGATCTCCCCCCGCCAGAGCCACCACCACCACCACCCTCCCGCTCCAGTGTGCGCACTGAAACCCTGAAGAGCAGTCAAAAGGCTCGGTGTCAGAGTGAAAGCAGTGTTGGGAGCAAATGGGATGGAAAATTAAATGAAATTAAATGGCCTGACCGGCGGTATTCTCCCTCCTCCTTTTTTATTCTAAAATAAAAAGACACATTAATTACATGCTCGGATCTTTGTTCTGGGACAAGATTGCGGAGTCAACAGCAACAGCATTCTGCAAGTGCGCTTCTCCTAAATGAAGCCCGCATCTCTTTAATGAACTTAAATAACGACCTGAGAAGAATCGGATTTCAGGGAAGGATGGGAGACGTTTTTATGGGCGAATCTGCCTGACTGTTGCCAGCCTCTTTTTCTCTTTTTTGTGAACTGTCTAAACGTTGGGGCTCTGATTTAACTGGTTGGCCATTAATGAGCCATGAATATAGAGGAACAACCTGCCTGCAAAGCAACGCGGTAAATACAGAGAGCAATGCCCCACCAGGGATCTCCATTCAGGCTCTCTAACTATACTTCAGGGGTGCCAAGGGTTCACCACCACCTCTCCTGGACTGGTCTGAATGGCCTACCATTTAAGACCCCTCTGAGCTCGGAAGAAAACACATTTTTTATGTCGACCCATAAACTTTGTTTGGTTCCATTCAGCGGGCTCCAATCATTGTCCTGCTCAGCAATGCGGCCCGTTTCTCCCTGATTCCCACGTCTATGGAGATGACTGGGTCTAAATCAATTTATTTCTCCATAAGACTACAACTGTTGCACCTCTCACGTTCATTTCGTCACACACGTTTTACAATATAAAAAGAAGAAAACCTAAATCCTGGTGGCTTTCAGCTCTGTCCAGAATAAAGAATCGGAACCGGCTCTCCCTGTCAGACCGAGTCCGCTCTCACACAAAGACAAAAGGGTCAGACAGCTCTTTTATTATTTCCCTTTGTTATTCCGACTGAAGGTGTTTTTTTATTCGGTGAGAAACCTGCGGGAAAAACGCAACCTGCACCAAGGGCAAACCAGCTGCCTTGATGCGGGTGGGACATTAGCGACGCGTTTGAATAGTAATTATGCTTGTATGGGACTCCCACCAGATGACATGATTGGGATTTTAACCCAGACTAATATTCAAAATCGCATTAGAGGCGAGCCGAATAAACGGCACCTGATTCAGCGCTGTTCATGCGTGATTCCATTCAGAATGCCTCCTCTCTTCTCCCCTCACAAGTGGGCTGCACCCAGTTCAGTATTCAAAGTCTCTGCAAAGTTCTTTTTTTTTCTCCTCCAGGCCGCATTTCCCTGACTTAAAATCACTTTGTCTCGCATGAGGAGACGCGGAGAAAAGCGTGTGAAGTTGTGTGAATTGATATGTTTCGGTGTACCTTATAAATTCATACCTTTTCTCACTCGAGCGCCTCAGAAAGAAAGTGTCACTCAGGCCGATTCTCTCTGCTGTCCAACGCATTTAGCAGGAGATCTATTTGAGAAGTTCATTCCTAGGCAAATGTATGCATGCGGGGCTCTTGCTGAATAGAGCAGCGTGTCATCCGACCCTAATTGGGATTTCGCCACCCAAAGCATGTGCACAAAGTGACAGAAAATCACAGGTTTCAAAGAAAGTCACAACTTTTGCCCTTCTTGGGCAGAAAAGCAGATTTTTCTCTCAGCCCAGAGTAAAACATAGGAGTGAGGTTAGTGACCCAATTGGCCATGCGGTGTGTTTGCGCGAACTGAAAAGTATGAGCAAAACAACTCTAAAGCCAAAGAGCACGTTAGAAGACATGCAACCTTTACTGGCCTATATGTTGGAAGCAGGCTCGGAGCTTCAGGCGCAGTCACGGTTGTTGCGCGAACAAATATCGCTTCTGATTTAATGTCTTTTACGCAAAGTAGAAATGTTCATTTTCTATATTATATAGTGTTGCAATGGGTTTCGAGCCACCCAATAATAAAACAATAATTATGAATCATTCTTTTTGCTAATTATTACATTAAATTAGGACGAAAAGCTTCTCGTCATTGCTTGTGTCTGCGACCATTTATTTCCTTCAGAATAATTCTTCTTTGCGCCACTTTTCCCACCGTGAGGAAAAGCACCATGGAGAGCTCCGCGTTCCACTAACACACAAGCAGATGCAGTCCAGACGTGCATTCCCTGGAATAATATTTATTTTCCATCCCAGTATGTAGTGTAGATGAAACTGCATTCAGTCCCCTGAACCCAAAGCTACGCGCACAGGCTTCTTTATCATATCGCATCCTTCAGGTTGGATGCACATTAGTAAGTCGCTGTAGCAAGATGTCTAATGATAGCACGCTCCTCGTTATGTCTCCGATTGACAGTTCTAGGTTCAAACTAATTGTCTCATGCGTGTTCGGGTGGGACGAGCTTGTAAAAAAATAATATCCAAGACAAAGATGGATTATTTTAACATAAAGTAACAATAAACAGGCCCCAGCTTAGAATCTTTACAAAAGCAATTATTCTAGAGTTATTGTTTTTATTGTTATATTTATTAATATTTTGTCACTTTAATTAAATTGCTAGTGATATGATCTATTATACAATATTATAACACATAGTTATTATTATATAGTCCAGATTTTTATTACAAATCTGAAGAATTTTGAAATAGTGCTTGTTCAAGTGCGACTGTTGGGTTTTCACCTTATTCCTGTTTTTTCCTCTTATTCTTATGCTTACACTTATATTTTTGCTAGCTCCTATATCTAGCTGTGTGAAGTGCCTCGAGACGACCTTTGTTATGACTTGGAGCTATACAAATAAAGATGAATTGAATTGAAATGTTTTTTTTGAGGCAGTTATTTTCTTGTAGAATCAGATGATTTGATCTAAAATGCATGTAGTGCAAAGCTGCACTAAAAATGTACAGACGCTTCCACTATGTGTAATGTTGAGGTATTTTATTTTGGAATAAGACTGACTGTTTCTGATGGGTCGTTGACTTTAGTCACATGTGACCCATTATCATAATAATGGCACGGCCACATTATTGCTGCCATAGTAACACAGGTCCATCTTTCGTTGCACTTTTTGTCAGAGGATTAGTGTGCTGCATGTTTCTGCTCTCAGCCCCTGAGCACGACACTGAGCATGTTTGGCATCTGCTGGCCAGATCCGATCGCTCCCAATCAGCAGCAGGAGGAAAAGGTGTGGATGTGGATGGAATGAGGACAGGAAACGTCTGTGCGCCGTCACTCTGCTGCAGGACAGAATGTGACTGACGGATTCCTCAGCCCTCCAGAAAGTGTCAGGGTGACTATCTCGACCCTCAGGTGACTCAAGCTCTGCTTCTCTCTCTTTGTTTGGCTGCTCCCTCTCTTCCTCATTCCCTTTTTTTCACTCTGTATCCTTCTGAACCGAGCAACAGATTAGCATAACTAACATCTCTCTCAGCTGAGTAGTACTTCAATCTTTAATGAAAAAGTATTGGATAACCTTCTGAGTGCTCATGAGGCGCAGTAAACAAAAGCTTAAAAAAGACATCAAATAAAGAAAGACAAGGTAATTGAATGCTGGTGGCTTTATTCGCAGTGAGTAGAAAAAAAGGGGGAGTGTGTGTGGCACACAAAGGTTTAGAGACCATGTTGAGTGGTATATTTAAACCCTGTGAAGTGAAGATTTCACTATGTAGCCAAGGGTCACCCAGGGCCTTCTTGTCCAGGCCAGAGGGCAAAGGTCAGTGTCCAGACATGGGGTTTGTTAAGTGCAAAGCTCAGAGGGGCGTGGAGGTTCAGGGGCGAGAAGAGGTCACTTGGGAATTCATGCTGCTCAGTCGTCATCGGAGTCGTCGGCTGCACCAGTGATGGTGTAGATCTGTTCTTGGTGGTCCGTTTCCAGGACGTCATCCTCATTTTTGACGGTCCTGTAGTGGAGGAAAGAACAAAGAGACAGCTGATCAACCAACAGAGGCTTGGACCGCCGTACTAAAGTGAAGCACCGGTTCTTAAGAAAGGCTCGGGCTTGATTTAGACTTCTGGGTGCTGTGGTAAAAATAGGCTTTGTTTAAAAAGAAACAGAAAAGATACCTGACGGTACCTTTACCTAATGATCACCGTCCTTCTCTCCGTCAGCTCCACAGCCTGCTCTGCATAGGCCTCAATGTTGCCATCGTAGCCATCTGATGCAGCACCACCTTTGTCCTTCCCCTTTCCACCAATGCCTGACAGTGCAACACCTGCATCGTCTCCACTCACATCCTTACTTCCTATATTGCCTCTGACTCCCCCAGTCATCCCAGCAGGGCCCATTCTATGATCTTTACCTCCATCTCCCTCTACTGCTCCTACACCACCATTTGCGCCAATGAAGCCTATGCCAGTGGTACCGGTGCTAACTGATGCTGCAGAGCCACTACCTGCACCCATTACAATACCACCACCACCAGTCCCAGTACCAAAACCTCCAGCAGCCTGTGCTCTGACACCAATGCCTACACCTTCAGCACCAGTGCCCGTCCTTCCCACTCCAGTATCAGCCGTGGCGATCCCCACACCCACTCCACCACCAGCGCCTGCCCAACCCATTCCTTGAGCACCCAGTACTACACTGTCACCAGTACCCACACCCCCAGTATCATCTCTAATGCCTCCACCTACTCCCCTAGCTGCCAGTCCATGACCACCACTGACATCTGTCCTACCAGCAGGAGACTTTGTGTCATCTGTGCCTCCAGCACCTGTCCTTCCACCCACTCCTCCAACAGCACTGCCTGAACTTGTGCCCATGCCTCCTGCACCCAGTCCTACTCCACTCCCCATGCCTCCAAAACCTCCAGTAGTACTTCCCATCATGCCGCCACCCACACTGCCAATGCCTCCTCCACTGAAGCTCATCGCGGCACCAATGGCGCTCATGCTGCAGCTGGCGAGTGACACTGACTGCATCATGTCAGACAGTCGCAGGTCTTCTCCCTCAATAAGTTTCCTGCAAGACAAACACAACTAAATCAATTCAATCTTTGCTTATAATAATTTGAAAACACTTCAGGACACTGATTCAGTATTTTCTTTTCTCTACCTGTAAGTGGTGATCTCTATCTCCAGAGCCATCTTGACATTTAGGAGGTCCTGGTACTCGCGCAGGTGCAGCGCAATTTTCTCCTTGGTGGTTTTGAGCTCAACCTGTAGGGCCTCAATCCGAGCCTATTAAGTGAACAGAGCCATGGAATTAACAAAGTAATGAGGTTGCTTTGTGTCTCCATGCTTGTGTGTGTGTGTTCATGACTGGTGTGACCAGGTGTGAATCCTGGGACTCCATGAGTCTGCGTTCACCTGCAGCTCTTCCAGTTCCTTCTTGTACTTTTCTTGTGTTTCTTGTATTTGGGCTTCAAGCGCTTCATTCCTGGTCCTCAGGGAATCCAAGTCACGCTCTTTGCTTTGGATCTGACGACATTTTTCCCCAATTATAGTCATTAAAGGAAGCCAGTATTAATTATCAGTGTTAGTCTGATACTCACATCCTTTTTAGCATGGTTGATTTCATCCCTGGTACTCCGAACCTTATCTGCGTACCTTGACGTCTTTTTGGTTAAATCTTCAAATTTGTTCTTATACCAAGAATCCATCTCCTAAAATTGAAGGAAATTTTCACAAAAATCAGTTTGAAACACAGAGGACTTCACTGCGTGGACCATTGCTGATGTGTATTGATTTTACCTGTAGATTTTTGGCTGCGATGTCGTCATACTGATTTTGGATTTGTTTCAAAGCAGCTCCCAGATCAGGCAGGGTGAATGCGCTCTCAGCCGAGACGTGGGCTGCGTAGATCTGTTTCATTAGCTCATCGATTTCCTTGACGAAAAAACGAGACTTTAGTGAAGATCAAAACAAAGGGGAAAATGTTTCTGTAATCCTTGCATGACGACGTTATCCACCTGTTGATGGACACGTTTCAGGAATTCAATTTCAACTTCCAACTGCTCCAGTCTTTTCTCCAGGGCAATGCGTGAGGAGGTGGCTCTGTCAACATCCTGCACCACAAACACCATTTCCTCAAGAAATAGGAATCTAATTTGACGTTAAAGTGGATATCAGCAAATAAAATGTAACCTACTGGACGGAAGGCTTCGATGTCTAACTCAGCTCTTTTCTTAAGCTCCACTGCCTCCTCATATTTGATCTTGATTGCCGCTAGTCGAGCAGCTGTGGACTCCTTAGCTGCCACAGAAATGTCCTGAAAACCAAGAAACCAGAATGAATGTGTGTTGTCTATTGGGTGTGAAAGGAGTTGGGCCTCTTTAGTGTTATAGGTTTCATACATCATTTCATACATCTCATCTGACTCATAATTCAGCCATCTCATCAAAAAACAGCTAAAGACAGAACTCCATGACACCTGGACACACTGAGCCACCTCGCGTTATGCCTGCCAGGAATAAGTCTGTCATCGGGTAAGTAGCCGTGAAAACACCAAGTTGACTTCTTGTATTGTTGCTTGCTCAACTCCTCTGTAGCTCAGTGAGGGGTAAGCTTTGCGTTGAAACTCGGCCCTACTGAGCCTAAAGTGTAAAAGTCTCACCCGTTGCACTCTCATCTGGTCAGCAATCCTCTTCAGCTCCTTCAGCTGTTCCTCGTAGAGCAGGCGCAGACCTGTGGGCTTCTCAAAGCGGTTCTGGTAGGCCCCGATCTCTGCTTCCAGCAGTTTGTTCTGCTGCTCAAGTGATCGAACCTGTAGGCATGCGACATTTAACCACAACAATTTCTTTCCTGTGTTCCTTGCGGTCACAGAGGTCATTTTATAATACGTGTTTTAGGCTCCTCTGACAGATACATTTATTTGCACTAATCGATGTAATGTGATTGGCTGGAAGGCTGTTGTACCTTGTCGATGTATATGGCCAGCCTGTCATTGAGGACAATCATCTCCTGCCTTTCGCTTTTGCGAGTGCTCAGGAATTCCTGGTTCTCAGCTGCAGCCACATCTAAATCTATGGGAAGCTCTCCATCAGGCCCAACACACACCATGGCTCCTGCACTCACACTGAAAAGACATCCCCTCACACATTAACCCCAGACTGAAATAACACCCATCACATTCTTATTCATAAATCCAACATTTGTCCATAGGCAAGTTTTGACCCAGCTTACCCTGCTCCAAACATGCGAGACCTGCGTGCAGCTGAGACTGTCCTCTTTCCCGCTGATGCCACGCGCATGCTGACAGCCCCGGCTCTGCAGGAGTAGTCGGCAGAGGCATGACTGGCCTCTCTCCTGGTGGGGGACACACTGGACACTCTAACCTGGTAGGATGAACTGCTGTCGTCCTCAAAGTGACGCCGGTAAGACGAGATCCTCTCCGGGCTGCGACTCATCGTAGCACCAGCAGCTTTGTATCTCTCAGTACTCTGAACGGAGATGAAACAGAAATTCAAGCAGAGCCTGTCTGTCGTTTACTGCTCCACCACCCTTGCTTGCACTCGGTTTGTCAACCCAGTCTGAGGTTTTATATCTTCAATTGTGAGTCATAAGCCTGCTCTGTCCAACACGGAACAAGTCATGAGCCAACACCTGTGGAATCTCGAATCTCTGCACCAATGCTGGCCTTATCCACTGCTCAGACATCTGTCAGCAGCTTGTGAGGAGACGATTTGGGCTGGCATAGTGGCAGACAGCATCAGTGGGAGGTTCAGCCATTAGTCTCTGCAAATACAAAGTATGGTCATCTAGTCTCCCCATTTTCAGAACCAATAATGCTAATATGCCATTAAGATGGTACATTCACGTCTCCAGTGTCCACTACAGTGCAGCACTGACGTGATCTGCTCTGATGGCTCGAGGGACTTTAATTGAATTCTGAACCCAGAAGCTGGAGGGTGACCTGATGAGGCACGGTTTGACATAAATTAGTACTTATTAGTCTGGTCTGTCTTCAACATAGTCAATTTAGGGAATGCAGAGAAAAGAAAATGGAATGAACTGCTTCTGGATGAAAATAAGGAAGTAAAAGTAACAGGGAGTGGGTCTGGAGTTTCCAGTTGATGCATCACAGTGATGCGAGTATGACGAGCGACGGTTAGGCCTGTGCAGGGCGATTCTCCATTGACACCAATCCAGGGTGAATATACACAACCGTGCCTGCAATATTATCCTTTTAGTTTCACATACATAAAGAACCACGCCGAATAAACAACACATAGAATAAAACCCAACCTGAAAGGCCTTTTTATGTATTTATTGTCCTTGTGAGTAATTTGATTCAGGTGATGTAAGTGGAAACAAATACATGTTGCAGCAGCGTGTGAATTCAGGGAAGAGGTGGAAAATATTTGCAAGCACATAACATTGCTCATCGTTCTGGTATTTTACCATGTTTGCAAGAACTCACTTTAAACTCCAGCACAGCCCAATGTCTTTTTTCCATACATAGTGAAAGGTCAGACATGGTAACCCTAAAGAACAAATGGTTACGCTCACTATATGGCCATGTCGGTTATATGAGATACATGCGCGTATGAATGTTTTTATTGCTGAAGCAACATTTAGGGAATATGCCGGTATATTATCCTATACAGTGACAATGTCAAGGTCTGTTAGACCCAAGATATCTAATGTGACGTTCAGGTATTCAACCTGGTTTTACAGTTAAAGTCTCTGAGACTTTGAATCTCTGAAGATTTAAATGAGAAAGGTGGTAAATACGTTTTCACAGCACTATGGAGGTCAGTCTCCAACTCAACATGAGCAAACTGACTCTAAGCTCTGAGAAGCACTCAGATTATTAATGAGCGCCGACTACGATGATCATGGCAATAATCTTTGTTTTGTTTGGATTTTGTCCTTTTGTTAATAATAATAATAATAATAAAATAACATTAAGGGCTATTAATCTCAGCTGAAACAAACACACTCGCTGTGGATGATGAAGGAACCTGGAGCGTCAGTGGCAAATTCATTCAGAGACACTGTGGTTATTAGACATGACCCTTCAATGCCGTAGATCACCTTAGTGTCAGCGGCTGTCACCTCAGCGAGCCCCAGCACAGCTATTTATATCAAACGACTTTGTCTGAGTGAACGTCTTTTGTGAAAAGAGAAAAAAGTCACAAACAGAAACATCACTGTCAATAAAAACTATATTTTACGTATTAAACGATGTTTAACAACTGCACTCACTGTTTAATTTACAGCAACTTGAAAACAGTTCACAAAATGCTTAATAAATCCTTCACTCACAATGATTAACAGTTAGTATTAGTGGTCATAAGTGTGTTTAGTTAAGGGCTTTAAAAGGTTTTTAAAGAGTTATTGCCTGAAATGAACAAGTACAAGTATCTAAAGTAAAGGAATATTACAAAGAATTTGAAAACCTTTAGCAGCAGAGATGGTTGTTGATGGGTGTTGAGCCCTCTAGTTATAATCTTTGGGATTCATAGATGAGATACATGTTAAATCACTGATTCCTAAAACAACGGTGAATGTATTAAAGACATTTTACCAAAACTACGCGTCAAACAGTCTCACGTTTCAGTTAAAGAAAAGGCTTTAAATAATGTATTTCTCTCTCTCTGCATTATCTCTGGATCATTTCTGTTGTTCATTCTTCACCCAGTCCTGCCACCCACCTGCGTAATGCTGAACACTGCAACGAGAAGAAATGAGGAATGAATCCAGCGTTGCATCAAATGTGAAACTGCGCTTGTGTGTTCTACTTCACTGGCACTAGAACAGACTGACATGCTGCGTTTAGTTGGCGCTTAAGATAAGAAATCCCTTTCAGATGATTTCACACGTAATACTGTATTTGGCACCTGTCCAAAGAGCACTGCGTGATCGTTTAAGTCTATGCAACAGCAGGTCAACAACCTTAATCTTCAAGCTTCTGCATGATAGACATTTAGACGTTATAGTCACTTCAACACTAATAACCATAAAAACATAATCCTTTAACAAATGAAAGCTCCACATTTGCAGCGGGAGTGAACATGTCTCACTCTTTGTATCCCAGCGAGGCGGCCATGTCTAGTGCGTTCTTGCTCCTGACCCCTGCCAGACAGCTGAACACAACGTTGTCCGTCTGCTGGGGCATTTCGCCGCCATATTTTTCTTTGAACTCCTCTGGACATAGCTGCAGGGCGGTGCTCACCTGTCCCACTGCAAAGACAACACAAACAGGTCACGTGGTGAACAGGTGAGCAGTGATGAATCTGGTGTTTTAGTGTAACAACTCTTCTCAGGATCATATTCTGAGGGGATTATTGCTCACTACATCCCTGCACATCGACGCTCTGTGTGTTTTGCCTATAACAACACTCACAGGGAACGTTTATGGAGCCGGGGATGAAGCCGTACTCTCTGAGTTCCCAGGGCTCTCTGACATCTACTACTACAGCTTTATCGCTGGCCAGGAGCCGCTTCAGCTGTTCATAGGTCACTTCTGTGCTGGGTGGCGCTGAACTGAAGCGAAGGATCAGCAATTCTGTACCGAAAGCAAAACAAACAACGCACACAGTGACATACAGCGAGTCAATGACACACACATAGCTGAGTGTGTTTCAGTCTAGTGCATCGCTCATGCAATAAATGCCTAATCCGCCAAATAACTGCAGTAATATATTTGCACGTGTAGGTATATAAAACTCACTTTTGCCAGCAGGGTGGGTGCTGACGAGGCTGCACACTGAGCCTCGTCCTACATGGAGAGGAGTCCCGGGCGGGACGCTGCAGTTCCACAACAGCCGGGGAACAGTAACTGCAAACCTCCAACACCTCCTGAGCGCCATATGTGATTAGCTACACCCTCTATCAAAACCTGACCAATATAAACCCGCGATCACGCACTAAAACTGCGTGCGACGACTAGGTTATAAAGAAGCCAGCTCGCCCCGCAAATACTGAACTGCGCATGCGCACATGGAAGGACAACGTTATGTTGAATTTTTCTCAAATTGAAACGCAAGTCAGTTAAACTAATACTTTACAGGTCAAAGCACTGTGTGTGTCAGCGTAACCCAGGTGCCTCAAACTAATGCTGTGTGAGGGACAAAAACATATGATGCATTTACAGTCATAGGATAAACTGAAACCATTACTACCCATTCAAATTTGGCCAGTTTTATTTATGCCCTAAATTGCTGTTCTCTGGACAAAGGACTACTGCTATTTCTACTAGTTAAATGCTGAAATAACAGTTAATGTCCTCATAAAAACAATATTTTATGGTCTTCCTAGGTATCAGCAACTATTCCTTCACACTGGTCTGCGTTAATAAAAAAAAAACCAAACCCATCCATTTTCTAAGATCTAAAACGATTGGACTCGCAGGGTTGACAGCTGGAGCCTGCCCTACATCCAGGACAGGTCAGCAGTCTGTCACAGGACTGACATGCAGAGCCAGACAATCATTCGCGCTTACATTCACACCTACACAGGCACCAGTCAACAAAACATGTCTTTGCACAGTGTGACACACAGGCACGGAATCGTGTGTGACATTAGATGACATTTCCCATTGTACCTGAATGCAGCATTATGCCAAACTGAGCTTCCGTAGTGCGTCACATGTTGACTAGTGTTGCTGGTTGACGCTGAAGGACTGAAAGCTTGCTAAATCTTAGAAAATCGAGTGCAAAAATGCGGAGATATTGACATACTGTTTCTGTTGTGGTCGGTGCTGTGTATTTATCTTGTACATGACTTAATATTTCCGCGTAGCGTTGGACAAAACTAATTTGTGAATGTTTTAGTTTTTCTGGCAAGCTAATGAAGCTAGCCTGTTTGCTAGCTAGAGTTGATAACTCACTGTTTCTCACTGTTGGCTTGAGGCTAACACAGTCATCATAGGAGCTATATTGAAGAGGTGAGTCTATATTCGTTTTGCTAAATCTAAAAATGTTATTCATTCGCAGTTTACATTTCTATGATTAACGGCATATAGGCCTTTTATGCTCACCTAGTTTGAACGTAAGGGTCCAGCTGAGGCCTCCTTGCCGCTTTATGGTGCTTGAGAGTGGCTGTTGTGTCAGAAATACGGGAGTTACGTCGAAACTGTTAACATAGTTAATATGAAACCATTCAAGGACTGATCTAGTTGCCTGACTTCAGCCAACCTGGTTTGATGTTTCAACTGTTAGAGGTCAAAGTAAAGTGTAAAGAGTCCCCAAAGCAAACCAGAAGTAAACATTGCTGCAGTACAGTCTTGGCTGAACAACTATGTCCCTGTATCGTTACGATGTAAACCAGTCACATTCTTTGGTGGCATAGAATTTGCAGTACATTTGAAGTACAAGAGATATTAATTTAAATGTAGATTGATTTGTCTAACACATCTTGGAGTGAAGAATACAGTTTGTGTACTAACAAACTAAAGCTTTGGGCTGCCACTTTATAATAATAATAATAATAATAAATGCTGATACATTTTTTATGACAAAACTTCATCATACATCATACACATACTCCTGGACTATTGCTACAGCAACTGAAATGGTAATGGAAGCTAGAGATAACACACAAGTTTGTACTCTGTGTGTCCCTACCCAGAGCTTCAAATGCGGCTAAAGGACCCTTTCTCTCAGAAAGCCGCCGACATGACTAAGCGGACTAATAAACCAAGGAAACCTCGAGATGAGGAGTCATCAGATGAAGTCAGTGGTAAGTTGCTCAGTAACACAGGACACTATGCTGTTTCTTCTGATTTGTCAAAATAATGCAAAGCAAAGTGAATAGTAATTGCACTATTTATGTAGATATATATATATATATATTTTTTTTTTTTTCAATTAGGGCTGACTTGCCAGCATGTGACCAAGGCTGTGGACCTAAGCTCCATGAAGAAATCCATACTCTCTAGCGTGTGGCTGATGTGCTCCGACTGCCTAAAAGAGAGGACAATGATAGACGGAGAGCCAGCAGCATCAAATGACATCCTGGTGTGCTTGAAGTGTGGTTTCCAAGTAAGATCTACGCTCTTAGAAACACTTTAGTGACAATCTTTGTCTTTATATGCCACTTGTGCCTGTTGTTGTGAGATTATGCTTGTTGTGAGTTATTTATCAATAATGCAATGAAAGAATTTTGTCTGTTAAAAGCAAAAATACATTGTTTTAAATTAGGTTTGGCTTAATTTAAAATTTAAACAAAGAGGAATAATATATTAATAGTTTTATAAATGTTGATAGTTGTTAAAAAAAATTAGTTGGCTAGCTAAGTTAAGAGAGGGATGTGGGCCAAGTATATTAAGATAGTAAATAATAAAAAAACAGTCTATAACATATTTATATGTGCGTAATTATAGCACGTCTGGCTGCTGCAGGTTAATTTGCTAGTTTGTGCATTAACACTGCTTAAAATGAGTTATTGCTACATTAATAATTTACCTATAGACATATTCTGTACAATGACTCTGTCGAAGGACCATCTTCAGTCACACACTTTGTCCTGGAAGTCATTGTCACGCTGAAAGGTGAATCATCAGCCCAGTCTCTGGTCTCTCAATTTATTTAGCCGCATTCAACTCTCACCACTGTCTCCCTGCCACTGAGACACACCTTCACCTTGCCTCCTTCTTGTGGATGGTATCAGGCAGATGATGAGGAGTGTCTGCTCTTAGTCTGACACAATGCTCAGAGCTTGTCCAAAAAGTTACATTTCTTTTCATCAGACCAGTAAATCTTTTACTAAATGGTGTCCTGAGCTATTTTGCAAACTCTCAACAGACTCTAGCTTCTATCACATATGCACTCCAGCTGTTAACCAAGAGCAGGAACTGTTGATTACCTGGATCAGGTGTGTTCAGCCAGTCAGAAGCTGTAAGTGCAGACAGCAGGATGCTCGCGACACAAAGATCAGAGAATCAAAACAGAAACTATAATGCTAGAGGAAGCAGGAGAAATACACTTTAACTATTGTGATAAAGTAAAGGTTTCAGTTTTTTAGGCAGTTGCATCTTTTTCATTATTCATTTTTTTGAGAATAAACATCTCTCTACTAACTGGCTGAACTTGCAACATTATACCACACCAACACAACCTCTGGAGATTCTGTGAATATCGGGTATATACTCGGACTTTGATTAGACTCTGTTCCTCAAAAAACAGCATTAGTTAAATTAATGCAAGATATTTTTAAATTACAGAGTCTCTTAATCTGCTCAGTTGACATTTTAAATAGTGTTCTACTGGACCAGAGTGTATGAATCTGAAAATCCGTAGAAACGTAGTCGATTAAAACAGTTGCAGTTGAATGTCATGTTGGTTTTATAAAATATTCAGGAGGTATTGAAAAGGTTATTAAAAAGTAGTAAATTCAACCTTAGGATTTTTGTGTATACCCCGCTCTCATAACAGCCTGATGGATTGTGAAAGATATATTCATCCCTCTGCAAGGTTTTCCTGTTTTTGCAGAGGATGGCTGATGCTTTGTTACAGTGACAGTGGGTCACTATTCATAAGAAGCGTCTTGGTGGTTTCAAACTTCCTTCATATCACAGTTATTGAGGCCACTGTGCTGCTGCTCTGCACTTCATGCCTTGGTTCATGTGCTGGCTTGCAGTGTGAATTTTGAGAGTCTGTCTAATCAGTTCAGTTTTCCTCAATGCAGATGGAGAGAAAGATAAAAGCACACTTGACCAGACGTTGGAGCACCACATCAAATGTTCTGAATGCTTTATGGACGGATTTCTGTGTTGATGCAAAATGTTTTTTTTGTCGTTGTGGGTTAATGTCTGTTTAACATTTTGAACAAACTTACAATGAGTCATTGGGACACCAATAGTTTTCAAAACAAATGTCTACGTCTATATTGATTATAATACATGTTGAGAATATCAACAGACTATTTATAGGCCGTTTCACCAAACTGCCACATCCAAATGCAGCTTCATTAAGAAAATGATGGATATGAGTTTGAATGTGTGTTGTGCTGATTAAAAACACATTTTTATAATTAACTACTGTATCTTACAGGGCTGTAACCAGTCTGGGGTTCAGCACGCAGCCAGGCACCATCAAGCTTTCCACTCGGAGTCTCACTGCATCAATATCAGCTTGAGCACATGGAAGGCCTGGTGAGAAACCTCAGGACTGCATTAACTGTGAACCGTAATGACAAAGCCGCAGCTGCACACACTGAGAGTCTACGTTAGGTTGCTGACGAGCAGGATAGTGTGAGGGCTTAACGAATATATGCACCATAGATGTGTTGTTCAAAGTCATCTAAATCTTGCCACACATTTTTAAATGCCTATTCCATTAATTACATTTGATTTACTATGTTGTTAGTTTCCCCACTTCAGCCACACAATTATGTCAAATAATGGTTCTTTTCAACATAGTTTCTTGAGTGCTATTAAATTCCACAGTCACTGAAAGCCTTTCTGTGCCTGTTTGTGACCCTTTCTCTTTGTAACAGGTGTTTTGAATGCAACGAGGAGCTCTCCACTCACTGCAACAAGAAGGCTTTGGCTCAGACTGTGGATTTTTTGCAAAAGCACTTTGTCAAGACAACCTCAGGTAAGGCGTTTGACAACATCCCAGAGAACTGATGTTAAAGCAAGCTTTTATCAGACATGCACATCTTTACCACAATGTCAACAAGGCATACGTCTACTATGTTTTCAGTTATATTACAAAATGTTCGGCCTTGAACAAAGACAACTTGTAATGAGAATCAGATAGGAATTCTAGAGAACCATGCGCTGGTGAATCTCAAACTAGGTTTTATATTTTTTTATACCTGAATTCCCACAAATAAACTCATATTAATATAATAGCATAAAAAAAGTAAAGTGATGTGTGTAGAAACAAAGCGCACAATAACACTATGATAAACTATTTCTGTCCGACTTGTGGACAAAATAAAATTGATCCAGACTGTTGAGTGACCTGATCCAATTTGTACCAGAGATCTACCTTCTCACTAGTTTAATACAGTACACCTGCTCCCCCTGGTGGCAGTAGCTATCTGAATCCTTTCATAGTCTGTGTAGATGCATATACATTAATAATAATAATAATGAATACTTTATTGATCCCCTTGGGGAAATTGTTGTTTGGACAGCTGCTAGACCTGT
>JAUMHF010000008.1:17082730-17190533 GCA_032359275.1 Microctenopoma steveboyesi
GGGACTGGGAATCGAACTCCGCACCCTTGGGTTTGAAGGCGACTGCTCTACCCACTGAGCTATCATGCCGCCCATTTGTATTGAATTATTGAATGATAATGCAGTGCAGTGGATGAACCATCAGACATGATTTAAAGTGTGTGGAACTACCTTTGCCTTGTTTATTAAGCTGCCTAAGAGTTGGGGAGCCACGAAGGTCAGAAAATGACTATGCTGCTTGTTTGACACTGGACAGCTGTCATTGCAAATACAACGAAACACTGACAATCTTTCCAAATATAATTGTTCTTTAGGTTTGTAGTAGTAGATTGTATTCACATGGATATTTGACAGCCTGATTACTCTTAGCATTGTGTTCTTTCAAATCAGTCAGGCCATCCGAGTCCTTGTCTCTCTGTCTATCGCAAATATACTAGGTTCGTAACATATAGGTGCATACCTATCTGTACTTGTACACACGCATACCTTCTGTTGCTGCCTCCTCACGTCACTCCGACTTTGTGCTGGCATGCTGAAAGGCCTATTAACAGGCAGTAGCTGATCACGGTGGTGGGTATCATCATTTTTGGTGTCATTAGCTGTCTCGCTGCAGCCCCCTGCCCGGTGCCCAGTGGCCAGAGGCCAGCCACCGAGGCCCAGTCATGCTGTTCCACCCTCTCAGCCATGGATGCAGAGTTGTGGGCTTGATGCCGCAGCAGTCCTCCACCTTCACCCCCACCCTGCAGTCTGCATGACTGCACATATTAGAGGAATTAGGCGCTTGAGCGATGCTTCTCGGCTGGGTTCCCTTAAGAACAAGAGCAGCTGCGTGGGGTTCAGCCTCTGCTCTGTCGTTCTTTGTCTTTCTATCGCTATCTGTTTCTGTCCCTTGCTTCCTTGTGTCTCACCACCTTTGGGCCTGTGTGCTGCACTAGTGGGATCCAGGGTCTACAACAAGTCAGAGCAACTGGATCCTCACAGCTGCAGCACACTAACTCTCAGTGGACACACGCTCACAGATACATGTACAAAATGTTGAAAATAATGTTCAAATCAAGCAAAAACTCCTTTTTCTATTTTTTTGTATGCTGCCGACTACAAGTTTCCTTTTCAAACCGCTCTTGGTACTGTGTTTTCTTCGCAGCCAAGAGCACAGGCTCTTCTTGGAATCATAAAACTGAGTATGAAAAACTTTTCTTTGCCAAGTACATCACACGAAAGCTTCTTTGAGTCTTTTGACAAGGCTGATACACGTAGTTTGTGTTATTCAGCTGCAGTCAGAGAGTTTTGGGGGACAAACCGAACCTCGCGGAGCATTTGAAATGAGAGTAATGAAAAAGGCAGGACATACTTTGGAGTTAGATGTGCCATGTTTCAACTTTGCTTCCACCGTTGCTGTTACTTTAAAATGCCATGTTGTTAATCACGATGATATCCAGCAGTCATAGATGAACTCCCAGATCTTTAAGTCAGTCAAACCAATGAGACTGTGGATGAGCTATCTGTTTGTGGTTTATACTGTATGTAAGTATGTTTGTGGTGCAGCCATTTAAAGGACACGGTGACGAGCAGAGGTCCACTCTTGGTGCTATACAATGTGTTGCCTACAGCTTTTCCTTTTGCCTCTTTCAAATTACCTGTCACTTTCCTGCCATCCGGTCAGACAAATGGGTATAGAAGCGGGCAGCTATTGTTGGAGCAAAATAGGCAGTTGTTGTCTGTTGAGGAGCTTGTGAAATTGCATTTCAGTGTGAAGGCCAGGTTTTCACAAGAAGCTGCTGTGGTACTCTGTTTTTCCTATAGACCTTAAGTACAAAAGAGCCCCAGCAAGGACTTTTTTTTATCAGAATCTATAATAATTTCGCGTAACAACAGCTCAGTGAAGAAAGAAAGTCGATTAACTGTGCTCTCTCACCATCAAGGCCTTCAGCTCAAGTACCAGAGTCGCAGTAAAAAGCAAACTGACCTCAGGGAGCCAGACTTCAGCTTGTAACATAACTGCAGAGTCTTTGTTGAGCAAATGAAAATGTTTCTTCTGAATAGATGTCATGGCTTGTTTCTCATTGGAATCTTTTTTCTTTCTTCTTTAACAGTACTTAATTTTATCAATCGCTGGATTTTACTGTTGTTTTATTATCATGCGTGCCACATTATTACCATATTACAGTATTTTATTTTGAAAAAATATGTATATCTTAAACTAACATGAGTTGCTTTTCTAACTCTAAACTTTCGAATTTGCAAAATACAGTGACATGTATAGTCTCATGCTCATCTCTCTCTTTCTCACGCACATGTGCCTACACTTCATTTACACAATAAGTGCAGAAACTATTGCTGGTTGCCAGTTTAGCGTAGAGCTGGTGTTAGTCCGATTACTGTTATCAAAGTACCATTTAAGGAACATGTACATTTCTTGCAAAGATAAGATATAGTGCCCTATTTTACCTGCACTTTTACTCACTCACTTTCCTCTGGTTGTTGACTTTAGAAACCACAGTGCATACTTTCCCGTCATGTTAGCCTAATCGAGTCAGTAGCCATTAAGATGCTTGTCCCCATGGTGGTGCTTTCAGGGAGGTAATCAAGGGTGATTCTGTCTTTATTCCCACCACCGCACATGAAAGTAGGCCATGTAGTGGGTAGAAAACGACGCGTGTGTGTATCATATACGTGTGTGTGTGTGTGTTTGTAAGTAACATGGCACTGGGTTCTCTTGGCCTCAGATGGCAAAGAAACAGTCTTTTCATGCCCTGCAGTCACAACAAATTAGCAAATTAATAAGACATTTGGGGTTGCCTGGCCTTCCTCTTGACTGCCTGCTTTGCATGAAGAGAGCTGGCCTTGGCCCTCCACTCTGCTGCACTGTAAGCGAACATAGGGCCATGAAGCCCACTGGCCATACAATTAGAAAGTCTCAGTCTGACTCAAAGAAGGTATAAACACACTGTACATACTGTTTGCATGCAGCCTGTCGCCTTGCCTCAGCTCAGCAAAATATTAAAATAATGCAAACATTACTCATTTTGAGGGATTCCAGGGAATTTGAAGTATTCCAATACTGTTCTGTAAAAGCAACCAAGTGGCATCTCTTGTGTGAAAGAGGGCAGGGAGTGTAGGAGGTGTTGGTTTACATGCGTGCATGTGGACAAGCCTGAGCACCGTGATGCTTTCCTCTGCCCTGGGGAAAGGCTCCACAGTGTCACTGCTGCCCATACTCGGTGGCTGAGCAAGGAGGGCCAGGTGGTGGTGCCGAGTGCGGCACAGTCAAGCGTGGACGCAGCGCATACTGACATTTGCCTTCGCTGACTGCTGCAGGGAGAGGAAAAATCTGCTTTTCCATATGCTTGTGTCCTTTGCAACCCTTCCCTCCACCCACTGCTCCCCCCTCCACTGCCCTCTTCTGCCCCTCTCTTGCCAGTCTCAACCAGATGGCTCCCTGAACATTGTTTACCTTGGGTGACAGTCCCAGATGCAGTGTGTGTGTCCACTGGCGTCCACATTCCACCCAGTTAGGTTCCTCATTCCTCTGCTTGCTCTTTGCTCGAGCGCCACTCACGCTCTCACAAGTTGTTACGTCTGCTGCTCTGTGTCTCTTCACTCACAAACATCACAAGTAGACATGCTCATTTACCCACTCTTTCTCTCAATTGCTTTCTCTTTTGCTCAGTTTTTCACACTTGTGCAAACACAACTTTTTCACACATTCCTAGTCTCGCATCAAATCCAAAAATACGCCGTTTTTTCCTGACTGGGGTTTTAGTTCGTCCCCCATCTTTGCTTGTTTTCCATACATTGTGTGTGTGTGTGTTCCATACATTGTGTGTGCGTGTGTGCGTGTGCGCGTGTGTGTGTGTGTGTGTGAGAGAGAGAGACATATGGGAGCACCCTTATGTCTGCATATTGAAGATGGAAATAGGCCCCCAGATGTTGCCAGCACAGAGAGCCAGATGCATTCAACACCACTGGGTGGAGCGCCACAACAGCGCGTCATCCCGGCAAGCTGAACCTCGCCCCTGCCCTCTCGTTCCCAACAGGACAAGACTGAAGTGCTCACTTCATTTCTCGTCAGCTTTTAACCTTTTTTTAGTTTTAGTTCAGCATGCTGTATGTGTGTTGAGATTTTTCTTATCAAAGCAGTCAGAAAAGTTACCACTTTACTTAGACTTGTTTCATTGAATTGTGAGTATCAGTTTAAAAAAAAGGTTCAAATTCCAGGGGATGGGACCAGGGCACTACTGCAGATGTCCTTGGCTTTGAAGAGAAAAGGCTTGGCTGGGTAGCAGTTAGCATGGGCTTACCATCGCTGTAGATTAAATAGCTTTTTCCGCTAAATGTGTTGGTTCTATGTATGAGATTTATGCCCTTTGTGTGTTTGTGCAGAACAACAGTGGGCGTAAAGATGTAGGTTGTTATGATGGTTTATGGGTCTACTGAATAGTCTTAATTTGAACATAAGCAGGTTCAGGCCACTGACTTTACCGTCAGCCTGAAGTTGGATGCTAGCTCTATCTACTCAACTTTTTCCTGCTTTTAAGTCTACGATATGACCATCAGTCCTGGTAAGAGTTACCAAATTGTACTGAAATGTTTTCAGCATCTGCCCACAATACATCCATTTGTATTTTCTACATTTAATCTTCTACAGAATGTGTTTTTTACCTCATTGCAGGTGTACAGCAATAGTTCTAAGTCTATGTTAATGTACACCATGAGAGTCAACGAAGCAAATGTTTATAAGAATAATTAATTAACCTTAATTTGGACAAGACTTCATCAGCTCTTTGAAAGTTTTAAAGGCCAAGCTGTTGTCCGACACCCTAGACTTGACAAACGTGAAACTTTCTGGCACGCCATCAGCTCGCGTAGGTACGGTACTTACTCTAGTCTATCCCCAGCAGACTATCTGTATGACACTGTTCGATTCTGACCATCTGTGTTTTAGTTTCTGTTTAAGGGTAGTTTTCATTGGTGATAAGGAGTAACAGCTGTCTCTGCAGAGCCATCGGTCCAACCTCAGCCCGCACCCCTCCCTCACTAACCAGCGGAAACTTCTGCAGCTGTCATCTGCTTTCCCAAATGACCCAGCTTTCCTTCCAGCTGCCATCCTAGCACCCTGCTCCCAGCCCCAGTCTCTTTCTAAGGCCATTTTTTGTTTCCAGTCACAATGCTGGTTTAAGGGAAGTTGATTTTTATTTCCTCAGCTACTATGCTGCTTTCTCTTGGTATCCTCAAACACTTGCAGAATTAGCCGGGGTTAGGAAACACTATTTGTCAGTTTCAAAGAGCCAACACAGGCAAAACCCTATGTCTGTTACATAATGCTACTAAGACATATTGTTTTTGAGTTTAAACATCTTTGCAGTACTCACCTTTTTTTTGTTTTCTGTGTTTCAGCATCATCACCCAAGCTCATTAAGCTGCAAGAGGAACCGTCAAGTTATTCTGACCCGCACAGAGGCAAGAGTGCAGCCATCAACAGCACCTTGGTCCCCGTCAAAGGCATCAATAACCTTGGTAACACCTGCTTCTTCAATGCTGTTATGCAGGTTGGTTTAAATGTAAATCTTTTCTGTAAGCCTGCGTGTGTGTATACAGCAGAAACATTTTAGCATTCAGGAATAATGAGATTTTGTGAAATGCTTCTATAATATTATGCCATTTAGTCAGGATATGGGGATAATAGAGAAGGAGATCTACCTGATGACATTATTTGAAAGTGGTTCTCCCTCTTCAGGTAACCTGTGGAGTGTAGAAACACTTCTCGTGTTACGCTTGTTAGGAGCCTGGCCTGTAGTAGCCTTATTACAGTGACTGTAAACAGGCCAAGCACCGAGGTCATTCTGAAGTACATGTATATTCAGTGCAGCAGGAAATGCAGTGCCCGCTTGGACATGTTCACCTGCCCTCACACACTTACATAAGTGACACTCAATTGGTACAAATCATATTCACCATACAACACGGCTATAGAGCCTCCGCAGTCCTTCTCTGGTCGTGTCATGGTGACTGCAAATTGACGTGCCACTTCGACAATGAAGAGTTTTTTTCTGCCATTTTCTTAATCACCCTCGGGGCCTTCTTCGTTGATTGAAATTCGAGGGAGTGCGCTTTATATGCTTTTCCCCTTCCTCTGCCTGTCTGTTTGTATTGTCTTGTTGAAAATGGCAATCTTTCTGGTGAAAACACATAATTATCAGAGGGTGAGCTGTGTCTGTGTTCACAATGCCATTGTGCGTTTTCCATAGCAACTGTCTTCACTGCCAGGATGTGACAAAACAAATATCTCTTGAAAGGGGAGAAAGAAGATGCTTTTCTAACATGGAGGGACAATGACTTCTTCAGGCAATCCCCTCCATCTTCCCTACATTTCAAACTCAGATATCATAGATATTAAAAAATTTTTCAGTGTAATGAATCACGAGTTTTCTAAATTCTAATAAAATACATACATAATATAAAAATACATAAAATTTCGCAAGGGTGTTTGAATTAACTAACAGTGAAGCAGATACAGTTTTATAAACTTTCTATTTTTTATGTGTAGTTTTTCTTCTATGATAAATTGTTGGATCTTTGTGTATGTTGTGTTTGATTTTCAGCTGCTTAATAGTTTTAGATTTTTTGTCATGCCTGGACTAAACCTAGTCCAGTTAATCAGTTGGGGATGTGTGAAATGTTCTTCAGAGCTGTTTAAAAGAAGTCTTCTCTGTCCTCAAAGAACCTGTCTCAGACACACATGCTCATCGACCTGATCCAGGAAGTGAAGGAGAAAGGATACAAACTGAAGATCAGCCCGCCTGTTGACGGCAAACTGGTACAGGTTGCAATACATTACCTTCCTCTTCTCAAAGACCAAACAATCAATAGCTGCAAATCTTTACTACTTTTTATTTGAATTGATTCTTTTAAACACAGATTATCTCCATCATATTTGTTCATCAATCATCAAATAAATTGTTTAATTTGAATTGAGTTATTAGGAGCTCTTGATGTTTTTGGCAGAGTAAGTAAACAAAGGACATCCACTCAGATTTTTGGGCATCTAAGTAATAGCTGGGGTTTGTGCCAAAAAGGCAAATTTAGAAACGTGTAATTTGCTTTAATATTTTCTCCACATCTTCCAGAGTTCCTTGATGGTAACACTGCCCGGCCCAGAGCCCCTGACTGCCGCCTTGTTTCTCTTCCTCCAAAGCATGAAAGAGCCAGGGAAAGGCCCGCTCAATCCAAAGATCCTCTTCAACCAGCTCTGCCAAAAGTACGTTTCATCTACAGTGTGTATTCCAAATGATCCTAACGTGAAGCTGAGATACCGCTAACACGCCGTGGTTATTCTCAGGCATCAGTGTAACAGAGGCTACATTCAGGACTCACGTTTTGTTTGTCAGTTTTAAAACAAACTATTTTTCACTGTTCAACTTGTTTTATAGGCGACAAAGATTTAATGAGTCTTACTGTTAATGTTAGAACATCAATTCCCCATGATTATAACAAGAGTTTCTGTCTACCTGCTTTCATTCCCTCACTGTGGTGGTGACCAACACTAACCAGCCAGACCCAGGTAGCACCTGGTCCCAGGTGAATGCCTTTCACACACTCTCAACACTGCTGTACCTTGGTAAATGCCTGGTAGCGGCTAGCTATTTGTAGCTCTTTCTGCTGCCACCTGTGTCATATTTAATTTGGAGCAAGGTCTTAACGGGCTGTGTGACTGACAACACGACTGAACAGTTGTTTTGTTCTGTTGTATGAGCAGTGTGAATATGTGGTTGGCTGGGTTCTCGTTCCAGCATTGTACACTGCTGGTTGGGTGTGGCTGTGTGAGCCGGGGACAGAGGTCTTGTTTAGAAGTGCAGGTGGGTGACCAGAGCGTTTAATGTTGGATGATTGGGTACTTTTCTGGTGCGGCTTTGACAGTTATTCTGGTGCCTAGCTTTCATCAGAGAGGCCCCTGTGTGCGGGGGAGTGCGTGTATGTGGGCTGCCACCTCACCTGGTACCACCTCAGCCTGCACCACACATGCAGGCAATTGTGCATTCAGACAGCAAGCACACACCTTTATGCACTCACGTGTCTAATTTTAAGTAGCGCTAATCTATTCCACTGGCATGCATTTGAATGTTACTTTAAGCCTCACTACCCAGTACCCATCTGGTGCAGTCCCAGTATCTCCAGTAAGTGTCCAAATGTCCATTTACAATTACATCTTTTTCCACATTTACTTCATTCATCATTCCGTTAATACTTAAACAAGAGAGGACATTAGAGAGCAGTTTTGAGTGCTACAGGTTGACTGATCCTACGATAGTTAAAGCAATCAGGATGAACCAAGAAGTACAAGTCATCAGTGCTTGTGCTCACTTTTTTGAATTCAGTTTTTAAGCATTCATGTCAATATGGAGTGATAAAATTCTGAGTATCTTTTGCCAAAAACTCCAAAATGGTGGCTTTGTTCTGTGTGACCTTGTTAATTTGTTGAAAGGAGCTCCTGCCTCAGTGTAAGTAGTGACAGGAGAGCTTAGTGCTGAGACCCAGATCAACCTTTAAGACCTGGAGATTTATTGCACTTTCAAGGCCTTACTCACTTCGTGAATATGCTCTTCCCCGTAACATCCACATTCTGAACTTTCCTGATCTCTCACATGCCTCTCTGTTTCACTACCGCGCACGGCAGCTCCTCTATCAGTCAGGTCTAAAGCTTTGAGCTGAAAGGACAAAGTCACGAATCGTTCCTGTATACTGGGACATTTCTCTCAATTGTAGTGACCTTTCTAATGGATGCACTCTGTAATTATAGCCTGCCATCTTCACTTGTCACTGGAATCTTTTGTCACTCCAAGTGGGTCGGCTCTGCCCTTGGCCTGTGGGAACTGAGAACGCCTTTGTGTTTTTGTGTTTTCGGTCTTACCCAGTATGTTTGTGTTGACGGGCAGGTTAATAAAGCTTTCATGCTTAGATCAGGGCCACTTGGAGTGTGTTTGTGTCCATCTTCAGAGTTGTAGTAGTCCAATTTTGCTCAAGTGTATGTGTGTTTCCATGCATGTGCGCACATGTTTCTGACCCCAACCAGCTGAGTACCCCACAGACTTCCCTTTCTCCTCCGCCTGCCAGCAGCAGTGGTCTGGTCTGTACTCGGACAAGTGCCAAGCTATGTGGGTAGAATGGTCAACACCACACAGTGTATCTGGTGCCAGGGAGGGTCCCAGCTTGTACCCAGACCTTGTTGTACTACAGAGCTAGTGTGGGGAAAAATAACATCGAAGGGAAGCTCTAGTCCTGGGAAGCTAAAGGCTGATGTGTCGTCAGTACAGACTTTTTTTCTGGACACCACGTGCCGTCTTTGTAACTCTGAAGAAATATGATGTAGTGTATACATGAATAACTATTTGGTGTTATTTGTGTTATTAGTCTGTTGGGATGAAGTCTCTATGCATTTCTAATACATAGGCTGGACACACAAACACAGACACACTGCACGTCCTTCTCTCAAGGACTGATTCAATTTTGAGGAGAGCCACTGGGTACTTTGTTAGATTTCAAAAATGAAAAGTACACTGGCTGTAAAAAATTTCCACATACCCACTTCTTTCAAAAGCCTTTATGAGAAGCCTTACGTCTCTGATAGAAATTACAGAGGACAACAAAGAATTTCATCTTGTGCTGTGGCATCCAGGACACATGCATGCACCTACATGAGCACACATAACTGTACAGACACACACACAGGAAAATGCGGGCCCGGCATGCTGGTCTGGTCAGGAGGAAGACCTCTTTGAGGATGAAGAAAAGAAGCCAGTAATGCACAATATTTAATAGTTAGTTTTTAAAAAAATTGTATTGTGCACATATGCTGGGCTGAGAGCTGCAGTCTTGGCATTCCAGCTTTACAGATTGAGCCCATTCACTTGGATCTACCTCTGAATGTTAGGAAACCTAGAAGTAAGGAGCTGCAGATGAATTCTCTCTTGAGGCTGGTATCACATGGTTCATTGCTTGTGGCGCTGTTGGTGTTGTTCAGAAAGTAACTTGGGTTGGTCATTGCTTTATCGCGCACAATGCTGTTGTAGCTTTTGTTTCCGTTTTCTGCTACACTACACAAATTTACGCACATATATCATATACCTCTGTTTGTTTGTGAGAAGCTCTGAAGGCCTAACATCTTTATACACTCCCAGTCAAAGGACATCACTGCTATTTTTTTAACATCAAATTCTAACCTGAAATACAGTGTAGACATTGTTTATATTAAAAATAACATGTATTTACAAAACAGGAGGTTTATTAAATGAAGAGGGTAACTGATCCTTATAACCGACCTTTTTGCAATGATGGTAACGTGATGAAGACACGGAAAAGATGGTAAAGACTATGTGTGTCCAAGCTTTTCACTGGTAGTGAATGTAAAACACTATAACATAAACACTTTATCTGTTGACTGCCAGGTCCAACTTCATCCAGTCAGATCATGTCCAAATCATATCAATGGCCTCTTTTTAATAATGGTAAATACAAAGTATAATTTAATCCAAATGTGAAAATGTAGCAGGTGTGAACTGCCTTATTTTGCCTCAATTTTTTGTTGTTTTGAAACATCTTCTCTGTTTATTCACATATTTACATATATTCAGTATTAAGACAAAGTTGCACACACACGCCGTTCACACTGTTTCTCTGCCTCTATGTGAACGTATTCTTTGAACTGTGCACATTTGTGTGTGTGTGTGTGTGTGTGTGTGAGATGGGGGAGAGCTTGTGTGGCCTTGTGTCTGGTACTAACTCATCCGGCTATTAATTGTGTTAGCATCGCAGCTGTTTGCATTGGCCAGATTGAGAGCAGCGCTACAGGGCCCTTCTGCTTCTCTCCACTGGGATGAGCTTCCAGACCTCCTCATTCCCACTGATCCCCACCAAGCTTTTCATTTTTTCTCTGTGCCGTTCTGCGCCCGTCCCTCACTCCCTCTCTTCCTCTCTCCTACTCATCTCTGTTGTGTGTTGTGCATCAGATTTCGCTTTGTGTGTTCTTCCCTCTTGGGAGGCTGACAGACTAGTTAGCGGAACAACAGGGAGACATTCCTTCACATGCTGTTCATTTTTAGGTCTGGCAAATAAATGACATATGTGCTCTTGACCATCCCCATCCTTTTACCCTCTGTCCAAAGCTCTAAGTGTGTCTGCACAATAAGGGCAATATAGACGGACCTCGTGTCAGTTTGTAGGGGTCGGGGTGACTCTAGGGCTCCTCCAGATCTCCTAGTTATGGCCTGTGTTGGGAGCAGGTGGTTGGTCATTTCTCCCCCTGCGTGGCCATTCAGTTTTTGGCCACATGTCAGTGTGTTTGAGAGAGAGGCAGTTGATTTTAAGCGGATATTTTCTATAGTTAGACAATATGTTACACTAACTGGCTGCAGAACAATGGACAGGTCATATCTAGATAAAAACAAATGAAAAGCTATACGTGTTGTTGCTGTCTATGACAAATCAATATCAAGTACTAGGTGATTCCTCTAAAGATGCATTGTTAAACCAGAGATGATACAGTGTTTGTTTAAATGACCACGGCCCGTCTTTAGTCTTTAGTAAAGGATCCACAAAGTGATAATAAAGGGGTAAACCCACCACAACCCTCCACTGTGTGAACATCCGTAGCATCTGACTTTCTCTAAGCAGAAAGCTGGCTTCTCGCTGTGTGTTGAGCCGGTTGGACCAGCCTGTCCTGTGGTTGTGTGGTGGGCTTGGCCCAACAGGTTGCGGTGGCTCTAGCCTTGGCTGCCCATCTGCCCCCGACATCTGTCCAGACATCTGTTTAACCATAAATGGCCAGGAGAAGGACCCAAGGAGAGCGTCCCCTCTAACTGCTCTGGCTTTAATGGAACTAATGTCCAGGATGGAGGTTCAGCCTGCTTTGCCAATAAAATAGTCAGTGAAAGTCAAGGAAACAATGAACCTGAAAGGCGGCGTGGTGGTGCTGCTGCAGTGAATCTATGTACTAAGATACTGCTACAGAATATTCTTACCTTTGTTCTGTTCAGGTAACTTCAGGCTTGTGTTGCACCACTGAAATTTTAGAAAACTGCAGGAAAAAGTGCACAAATGATAGAAAGCATCATTTGAATGTAGTACTTTTACTAGTGCTTATATATGTGTTATACTGGTAAAATACAGAAAGCGTGTAAATATATATTAGTAAGCAATTTTGCTGTCATATTTTTCACCCCATTTAGTAAGTTAACTTGTTTGTATGTTTTATTTCCAGAGCTCCACGCTTCAAGGGCTATCAGCAACAAGACAGCCAGGAGCTTCTACACTACTTACTGGACTCCATACGAGTGGAAGAAACTAAAGTGAGCTAACAGACACTACATAGTGTACACTCAATGCCTGTATTTGACAACCTTAAGTGTATATTAACCTATGAGTACCTATGACAGGAGCCCTACCAACCGCTTAATATGAAGCGTTGCATCTGATACTTTTGTCTTTTTACTTTTATACCTGATTATGTTGCAAGATAAACACCTGTGTGTTTTTGGTTGACTCTTAACACTCATGTGAGTCACTTTAACCTTATGGTGCCATGTTTTTGGCAAGTACAGAGAACCCCCACTACTTAGCCCTTCACAGGGCAATTAGGGGACCTCACAGCAGCCCTTTGCAGGGCTGAGCAGGCCCCCCATGGCCCCACCAGTGGATACGTGAACCAAGGAGGAGAAGTTAGCGGGTGTGTTTAGTGGTCAGCCTCAGGCCCAGCAGGCGCCGCAGGCTGGGCTCCCTGGCTCCCATTCAAACTTGTGAACATTGACAGTTGTGCCACTTAGGGGACTTACAAGTGGCACGACCGGGCATCATTGTGTGATCTTGGGAAACCCACAGCTGCTGAATGAGCTCCAGGGCCGTCCATTGTGCTTGAGGGTCACCCATAGCCCCCCCACACACACACTCACACTCATCAGCCAGTCTCCCAGTCCAATCAAGGCGGTAAAAAGGGGAGGGGGAACCGTCTCCTCTTCCCATTTATTCAGAAACTCATTTATAAATTTAAGCCCACTCAGACACACAGTGGTATTTTAGCTTATATTGATGAATGATGTTAAAAAGGAGCTCATACATAAAAAAAACAATAACTTCTAATAGATTTCAAAATTATGATTAGTAAAGCATCTACAGGGCAAACATGTTTCCAGGCTGGCAGCATTTTATTTATACCTTACAGACCTGAATAGGGACAATTGATTTGATCCACACATTTGAAGTAACAAATAAATACAGTACGATTAATACACACCTATCGTCCCGTGTTGTTTTTTCAGAGAGGGACACTGGTGTTTTTGCAGTGGGTGGCACAAACCTTTTAAAGGCCCTAAGTGGTTGTGTTGATTGGCCATTAGTATCAGAGATCTAAATATGCTAATTTGGCCCCAGTCAGTTATCACCAATTGGCTGAGACGGTTGGTATTACTCTCTCAGGGCATGGACTGTCCTTCTTCACCATGTCTTCATTTTAGTTTCCACCCCTGCACCCTTGTACCAGCAACCTTCTCCACCCAACTCCCCCTCCCACAGTCTATCCTGTGTGGAGCCGTGCACGCTGTTACTGCATAGGGTGGGGGTTACTGGTAATTAATTAGTGGGAGAGCTTCGGCTCGGCTGCCTGTGCAGACTGAGTGGGGTGCAGACTAGCCAAACTGGGATTAAAGAGGCTTTTTGACCTAAATAGCCAGTCCACTGCGTGGGTCCCGGGACAATGGGGGTTGACTGGTCTTGACTGCAGACACAGACTATGGCCAATTATCTATTGATTGGTGCTTTACCGTGGCTGTGCCTCTTCACAGCTCTCTCGCCAACACACTCACTGACCATGTCACCTTCAATAAGACGGCCCCACAAAGAGCTTACACACACAAATATGCACAGTTAATGAGTTGTACATGTTAATGTTTTTAGACAAGCACAATAATTATTTTACACTAATGATGCTGATAATATGTAAACCTGTCAAACTCAGATATAGGTTACACTGTGATATGTCAATAATTGGTGTGAATAGTGCAGATTCTGTAAAAAATACAACACGGCTGACAGTTGTGTTTAATTCATGCAATTAGTTAGCATGAATAAGTATCACTTAAATTCTGTATTGTTAATTTATTTAGTGTTGTCTTCCTCTCTCAGAGGGTGAAAGCGGGCATTCTGAAGGCCTTCAACAATCCCACAGAGAAGACGGCAGATGAGGAGACCAAACGTCAAGTCAAAGGTCCATATGTGCTGCACTATGCGGATGGACAAGATCAATAGTCCCATCTTGTGGCAGTTAACGGAAATACAGTTCAGGCAGAGAGCGACTGGGTGTAGGAGATGAGGAGCACTGTATTTGTTAGATGCAGATTTTAGTTGATAATACTGAGGGAACGTTATGTACCAGCTAACTTCATCATTAATGCCACATATATTTGTTTTGGTTCATGCTTTGGCATTGAACAAAAATAATTCAACCTTCTTCACAATACAGTAAATTAGTTTTTAATAATGATTTAGTGGACTGCATTGACAGCTCCCTCACGAGCTGACAGCTTAATGTTGTTTAAAGTTGGAAACGGATTACTCGGTAATTAAACGTCACTTACACGAAGCTGTAATTCTTTCTTTTCCACCAGCATACGGGAAGGAAGGTGTGAAGATGAACTTCATTGACCGCATCTTTGTAGGCGAGCTGACAAACACAATTATGTGTGAAGAATGTGAGCATGTAAGTGTGCGTGAGAGTGAACTACAGCAAATAATCTGAATAGTCCGTGTGAACCAGTCAGACATAACTCAGTGCATTGTCCTCAACTTAGAATATGAGTCACAGCAGGTTTATTATTTCTTACAACGTTTTATTCAGACAGATTGAGCTTCTTTATAAACATGTAACCAAGTTAAGCTTTGTTGTGAAGTCTTTTTACAGAGATTTTTTGTAAAATGTTATTTCGATGCTGCTTTAAGTGATTGTTGAGGGAAGCACAAAAGATTGGTGGACTATTTTAGGAAACTGGCATTCTCTGTTATGGCCATAAATTGGCAAATATTTGTGTCTGAGCTGAAGTGAAGAGAACCAACGTTAAATTACAGTTTCTCTGTTTGCTGTTGCACACGGGTAACATTTCTCACTTTGAAATCCACAAAAGGGAGAAAAAAAAACAAAAAAAAAATAAGTCAGAGGAATCAAAACAGAAGTCAACAGCAAAAAAAAAAGACAAAACACTTCAAGGACCAGCTCAAGGACCAGCTCAAACACCAACTCCTCGCAGCAGGCATGTACAATAAAAATGTGGGAGCGCTCGGATGTTAACAAAGCGAAAATACTGCTATGCAAACCAAAGAATATCCTTGAAGGTAGAGAGCACCAGGTGTGGAGCTGGAGAGGAAAAAGCAGAGAAACAGCCACTTTCCACGCATCCTGTTGTTGAATATCTAAAGCAGAAGTTTATTGTTTAACAACTGACTGTAGGAAGATGAACATATATGTTGACGTTTCTCTTTCAGATCTCCACAGTGAAGGAGGCTTTCATAGACATCTCTTTACCCATCATAGAGGAGAGGGTGAGCTTCTGCACTTCTGCTCATAAGAAAAGCAATGTAATTAATGTGGAGGAGAGGACGGTAATTCATTCAAGTGTTCGAGTGTAGCATTTCAGAAGACGCCGAAACAGATTCAACTTTTCTTTTTTGATGCACTACTCTACGTCCTTCCCTTATTGCTCCCACTGCTTTAGCACCTATGTGTAATGAATGAGAACGGCTGAGTCTGAACTCCTGATTTTATTACTCGTGCTTACTTTGTGCTCATGCTCAGATATCAAAACCATCCAACCCTGGAAGGCTGGGGAAGGGCTCCCGGGAGCAGGATGCACACACGGCTCACAACGACCAGGTTTTTTCTGCAGCACACACTGTCAATCGTAACACCAGGAAGCTGAGTGGAAAGGTAAAGAATAGTACAGTATCTAAGTGATCAATATATGGCTTTAGTGGTTGTGGTGGAACCTCTAGTTAAAGATGGTGTGTGTGATGCTGCTTTTATCAGTTTTATGTCTAAGCCTGCTTACTTTTGTTGCCCAAACCTGTTTAATCATCATGTAAACATGTAAAATTGTCAGTCTGCCTCTTTTAAAGGGTTCTGTGTGTTGTCTCTCCCCCAGAAACAGCAGAGCAGGAAGTCTTCAACCTCTGCGGAGGAGAAGGTAGCAGCGGAGGAAGTGGTAGCTGGTGGATCAGTCCGCAGCGTGTCGGCTTGTAAGGTGGCCGCTGCCAGCAGCCTATCAGATGGCAGTGAGAGAGACTCGGGTGCTCAGGACAGCAGTAACGATGCTGACAGCGAGGCCTCGGAGAGCGAGTGGGCCCCACGCGCTTTCTCCTCTGTCCACAGGCACAGTCACACGTCAACACAGTCCTCCACTTCCCCCCTTACTCCGTCCATAATGCACCTCTCCACCCCTGCCCCCTCATCATCATCCTCCACAAAGCAAGGTGGCGCCGTAGAGCAGCTAGTGACTGCGGTGTCCAAAGTCAATCTTGGGTTCACTTCAGGGGAGTGCTCCCCCTCCACACACGGCTCTCCAGAGGAGCTGGGAGAAACACTCACTCGAGATAACCTCCACCATCAGCACCGCCAGGGAGCCTTCCAGGTGCTGTCCCACAGCTACACACCCAGCTCCAAGGAGTGCTCCATCCAGTCCTGCCTCCACCAGTTCACCTCTGTGGAGCTGCTGATGGGCAACAACAGGCTGCTGTGTGAAAGCTGCACTGAGTGTAGACAGAAACAGCTGCGCAAGAGCTGCTCAGCGGGTGAGACAAAAACATCTGGAACCACAGTATGATTTGTGGGTTGCCTGCAAATGATTGATACAGCTTTGTTTAGACTGGATTGTTTTTGGCTGTAAAAAGAAAAGTACATGTGCCCAAATGAGGCTTCTGCATGTTCCCTGTTTTTACCGTTCTGATGTTTCTCATCTTCAAATGCTCACATGATTTCTTTGTGTCCATAAATCCCTCAAACTGTTAGATAAGAAGGCAGAGAAGGTTTACACCAGCGCCAGAAAGCAAATGCTGATCTCCTCGCTGCCTCCCGTCATCACTTTGCATCTTAAACGCTTCCATCAGGTTAGCAACCGCTCTCAGCCTTTTTATCGCTCTGTGCGCTTACATATCTCAAACCGTTTTTTAATCTACAGGCCAGGTGTTGATGCCCTGTGGTTTTGTTTTGATATTTTAAGGCAGGGATGAACCTCCGGAAGGTAAACCGACATGTCGACTTTCCCCTGATCTTGGATCTGGCTCCATTTTGCTCAGCGTCCTGCAAGGTATGAAGCAAAGAAAACGAAGTAAAAAACTGAATCAAAGAGACTCCGGGAGACGTCTGCTCCGCGTCGTTGTCTTCCTCTACTTAGTAGTTTTCTTTCTCTTATTCTAGAACCTGGCATCTGAAGACCGTGTCCTCTACACCCTTTATGGGATCGTTGAACACAGCGGCTCAATGCGGGGGGGGCATTATACTGCATACGTAAAAGTGCGCCCTCCCCAGAAGAAAACTGACCAGCACCACAGGAACCTGTCAGGTCAGGATTTAGCTCCCTTGAGCTGTTTTCACGTTGTTTTATTTCTTTCTTTTTCTCTCTGAAAGGTAGTCGGTCTATATTGTCTTTGCTGCTAACAAGCAAATATTATTATAATTGTTATAATAACTAATACGACATTCACTGTTTACATTCTGACTATGTTATAGTGTGTAATTTTACTGAGATTACAAATATAACCAGTAACTAAATCAAATCAAATAAATATAATTGTGTCAATTTATAAAATACAGAAAAATACCCATGATACTGACAACTTTGTGTATTTTTCAGGTGCAAGGGAGGCTGGCAGCAGCTCCCAGGGCCAGTGGGTGTATGTCAGTGATACCACAGTTCAGACGGTACCAGAGTCGAGGGTTCTCAACTCTCAGGCCTACCTGCTCTTCTATGAGGAAATGCTCTAATGTGACCAGCAGAAGTCTTTTCCCTCTGTTGTACTTTGTGTGGTTTTTGTACAGCCTGTACAGTTCACCTCCCTTCACTGAGTCTGTGAGTGGGTGGAAGGAAGGAAAAAAAGGAAAATGTCACTGTACTTACTCGTCTTAAATCAGAGGAGCTATCATTCAAATACAGTGTCTCTATTAAAACTGTCACTTTGACATGTCTTAGATATTTCAAAGATAAACATCTGATGTTAGTAATTTTTACTTTGACATAAACCTGAATTTCATTCATGTTTCATATCGTAAAGTCCTTAAAAGAGGTCAGGACAAAAGCCAGTTGTTGAATCGGCGCTAGGCTAAATTTATAATCCCTCTTGTTGGAGATGCAAACTGCATGGATGAGTTTGTTACAGTATTTAACAGGACATAAGCAAAAGAGTTGCATGCTAAGATACGTTTAGCACTGACTATTTGATGTCAAAATGTGTGTACACACACGTATGAGTGAATGAGTGAGAGACGGGAGAATGTAATTTTAAGGTGCTGTGTACAATTTTCATATCAGTAAGCGATTGCCGTGTTTAAATAGGCACAGTTGTTATAATATGTATAAAAATATGAATCATAGATAGATACGGTGAAAAATGTGCCTAAGCGTTGGATGATGGACGGTAAACGGAAGCAGAGGAATGTTATCAGACGCATTCGCCCTTTTTAAATAAACCGATCGTGGCAGCGCATGAAGACGAGCAGCAATATCTTTCGGGACTGAGTTTGTGGGTAATATGGTGGTCTGTTTGAGAAACTCTGCTGTGGTCCTGATTATTTATGATAACAATAACCAAGTTGTCAGATCTTACATTGGCATACTGATTGAAATTGCTGCACATGGCACCGTTCAGGAGTAGCACAAGAGTTATTTTACAGCCGCCTTGCAATGGATCATCGTTTTCTTACAGCAGAATGTATAAATGTAGAACTATCAGTGGATTACATTTGCCAAAGATGAGATTTGCAACTGCAAGTCGGAGCAGAAAATCAAAATACAACATGCATACGGGGAGTTTACGTCATGCAAAGTTTTGTTTTTTCTGGGTCGCCGATGTGATTCTCAAGTGCACAAACACACTCTAAGTTTATCAGAGCAACAAAGCACCTTGTCTGCCTCGACTGTGTTTCAGCTCTATTGTGACTGTGGTAGACGCACTGACACATGCACACAAACCCATCAACGTGCTCAACAGAGAGTCAGCACTACATCAGAATGACTTTTTTTCTGGCTAATATTATCCATAAGGTTGCAAAAGAATATTTTGAAAACTCAAAGGCGTCAGGCCAGACAGGAAAAACATATTTGCTGTAATGTGCATGGGTTAATGTTCCAATGAATGTATCGCCTGTTCTTTAAAATGTGTATGTCAAATGAGCCGTTTGTCTTTTTCTATGAAAAGATTTTAGATGAAAACATTTGTTCTCGCTTCATGGACATTTGCCAAAACTGCACAAGGGACTGAACAGGTTGAACCTATGCATCAGGATCTAGAGGTCTGTGCTACAGGTTTGAGAAACCTGCGCATGGAGATAATAGAAGTGTGAGTGGTGTGTTTATGTACAGTATAACTTACTGTAAGCAAGAATGAGAAAGTCATATAGGCTACAAAAAGGAGATGACAATTAATGGTGCTTCTGTTGTGCAGGGTTTTTCCTCGAGGTAGATTTTTGTTTTCAGAAATAGACATTTGGACATCCAGCATCAGAATAAATCTAATTTATGAACTGAGCATTCTACAGGACTCGTCTCTCTTTATGTTTTAGGCAAAATCACTACAAGAACCGAGATCACAATAGACTTAGTTTTCCTTTTTTCCTTTTATTTGATGTCATCCTGTTTTACTCCAAGCGGGATGTCATACACCATCGCGCTCTGCTGTCACTGTGTATCCCATGGTGCCATATTCAACCCATCTTTGCCCGTGATTAGTCCTGACGGGTGCAAAGCAGCACTGCTTCAGAACATGTCGCGAGCTGGTGATGAGGAGGTGGGTGTGAAATCAAGAAAAGGGCAATGTTTAAAAAAAAAAACGCCTTACACATCCTCTTGTCGCCACACGCTGTGACTTCCAAGTCATGCTGCTCCAACATTAAAACATGTTGTCAAGACGCCACCAATGAAAAAGAGCAACATTTTTTCTGAAATGTATTTGTCTATTTTTAAAGTGAGGTTGGGCGGGGGGGGGGTGGCTTTTGGCTCGGGGACATGCTGCTGAAGAATTAGATGTGATTTAATCTCAGTTAATGAAAGGCATCCTCCTTCTGATGGTGACAGTTGTGAGAAACTAATAAAGTGAGGCTGGGATGCTCATCTACCAGCAGTGGAGGTCAAATCTTTGTTACTGCTCTCACCGTCACTGTCGGCCACACCTACGCTGTCTTGACAACGCCTCACACATAGCCTACATGCATTAACACACAAACACAGTAAAGACATTTTCTCAGAACAACATCTACTCATTTGGACACGTGCCTCTGGCTTTTCTCCTCTCAGCACGTCCACATCACCACTAGTTATTAACACCAACGAACACCTGCACACAAAATCCTTTCTTACAACAAATGGTGTCCTGAAAATTTTAGACATGTTTTAAATGAGTGGTGACACAGTGTGGGCTACAAAGAAACTCCACACCAGGCATTTCCCCTAATGCTGTGTATACATACCAGTGAGATGGTATCAATGTATGAATAAAAAGGTAGATTTTCTTGGATCATGAACCATCACACAGGCAGCCCTCAGTAGTCTGTAACACAGGTGCTCCACAGGAGACGGTTCACATATATCTCTTCACCCTGTACTCCTTACAGTACAGCTCAGGGAGAGTGGAAAAGGCACAAATGAGATGATAGGTCTTACCAATGACTGTACAGAATATAATATACAGTACAGGGGAGGGGTTTCGCCTGTTCTTTTCCTCCGTGCTCCCCACACACTTTTTTATTACTTGGGCTAGCCTTTTTAATTATGTTAATACTGGCAAAAGTGTTATTGTGTAATATAATCTGATTGGAGGAATATTTACTTTAAAGAGACGCAGTCCTGAACAACCTTTGCTGCTTCAACAGCAGAACAAACACGATACATTAGTCTAATAATCTAGTGTAATATTATCTTTTCTTATATTTTATCTCATTATCTCATCTGTTTCAATTTAATTGATTTTCTTTTTTATGCTGTGGTACTCTGTCGTTGTATTCTTGTCTGGAGCTGTGGTAATACACCAATTATCCAGATGTGGGATCAATAACGTCTTATCTCATCTTATCTCATCTTATCCTAAGTGTCTTACAGATTCACTACAAAGCACATTTGCTCCACAATTATAAACAGTTTTGAGAGACACAGACATAAACAAGCACACTTTTATTGACTTCGTAATTTTTCTATTTTAATTTCAGCAACCATGCTCACGTTCTCATATCGCTGTCAATGCTGCGTTTGCCACTGGTATCCTCGGCCTTCGGCAAAAACTACTAACTTCTATTACTCTTGTCACTGGTGTATTTATGATGACGCCTTCAAAAACGTACAACAATACTATAAATACATTTTGTAAGAGGCATATGATCTACAAACTTGCACCTAACCAGTAAACAGTTATTAAAAAGGAAAACACGGTATAGCTAGCATACATTCAACGTGGGTTGTAATATTTCCGCCAGCCTCTGAAGGCAGCAGTGAAGCCTTCGCGCACACGTCTTCCGAGCAGCAGTTCGCTTCGGTTGGAGCCATTTTGATTTGGACTCGCAGCGTCGGAGAGAAACTGTCTGGAGAAGGTGGGGGTTATGTTACTGAAAGCACAGTGCTGATACAAGTGTCCTTTACACGTTCCCAATAGCACGGAATGTAATATCATTTTATAAACACACTTGTTCACCCGCTAAGAGAACTGTGCAGGCGCCTGGTAGCCTCATTTGTAGCATAGCTAACATTAGCTCACGTTAGCGTGGGTGAGCTTCCTTAGCTCGCAGACTCATGACCAGGAGTAGTTTTAGAGTTTGGAATTCAGCAGACCTGAAATTTAATTTATGTAATGCGCTAGCACGAGCATGTCGTAGCTTTTGTGTCCGCTTTTAGCAGAAAAGATGGAGTGTAGTTAACCGGAGTCGCTAGCAGTAAGCTAGTCGGTCAGCTGGGGTAACGTTAGCATATTTAATAGAAGCTAGCGCTGGGCTTTTTTCTCACCATTAGACGGGACTGCAGTGTAATGTCGGAGTGCATTTGACTGTGGCAGTTATGTCAACCGATGAGATACTGAGGCTGCAAACGAGATATAAATCTCGTTGCTTTGTATATTTTAGGTCTTTGAATGATGTGGGACCAGGGAGGACAGCCCTGGCCGCAGTGGCCTCTGAGCCAGCAGCAGTGGATGCAGTCTTTCCAGCACCAGCACGATCCAGGTCTGCAAGAGATGCACTTGCATCACTGCGTTTTCTCCAGCCGTTCCGATAACGTGTATTATCTTTTTCTTATTGCTGTATTTTAAAATAGGTGATTTAATTTTTTTGTCAGGTCAAGTGGACTGGGCTGCTCTGGCACAAGCATGGATAGCTCAGAAGGAGTCTACAGGACCAGAGCAGCAGAGCATTCAGCCCAATGGCCAGGACATCCCAGGCCTTGAATCTGCTGCACCGAGCAACCATGGTACCTTCCAGGGTGACCCAGCATTTGGCAGAATGTGGCAGCCAGGTACACATCTTTAACCATAACAGATCTTTTCCCACATCATTGTTTCTTTTGCTGCTTAATGGGATTGACATGAATCTGTTTAGGAATTTAACACAAAATGATTGTTTCTTATCATTAATTTAACTGAAGAGGGTCAGTGTATTTAATGCTATTGATAATATTTACTGCATGTATGCATAGATTATCTTTAAGTGGCTAATGATTGGGATGGATTTTGAGAAGAAAAGGTAGTAAAACAAGTTGAGATTCTTATGTCGGTGATTGTTGATTAGTAATTATGTTGTGATTAACAGAATGGGGAATGCATGGCCAGCCCCCTCCTCCTCCTCCACCCCCCGACCAGGCCTGGATCCCTCCGGGGTCAGGACCGATGGATGTGGTGAACCCCAGTGAGGACAGCAACAGTCAGGACAGCGTGGAGTTCAACTCTGAAGCCCACCATGGGGTTTACCCCCAGAACAGCCATGGGTATGGGGCACAGCCCGACAGCTACGCCATGGCCCCCATGGCCATGAACCAGTTTGATTATCAGGTATGCAGATGCTACAGTAGAAAGTGTTGAAGCATTTGGGTTTTACTGTGACAACCACGTAACACGTGAAGGAGCAATCCATAGAAACTGTGCCGGCTCCCAGCGTCATGGTGTGTCAGTCATTGCTTTCTCGGTGCGGTGCAGAGGAAAGTGTTGGCTTGTTGAGGATCGAGCATGGTTTGGTATTTTTTTTTGGTGGATTTTTTTGATTTATCGTTTATTCTGTAGCCAGGAGTAATAGATGAACGTCAGCTAACATTATGCGGCTGAAAGGCGAGAACAACCCTATACTCAGTTGTTCCCACTTGGTGGGAGTAAAATAGGGATTATTTACTTTTTGAACTGCCTGTAAATTTAAGTTTGTACTTTCTCTCCACAGCATGGAGCTGCTTCATCCTTCACCCCTACGCCAACGGGCTTCCCAACCCCATACTGGCAGGGTCCTCCTCAGAACAGGCGAGATGCCAGACCTCCTGGATTCAGGGACCGGCCCAGATCCCCCATCCAGCTCCCTGTCAAACAAGAGGCCCCAGCAACTCTGGGTGAGTGTTTTTTTACATAACTAATAGCCAGCCCCCCTGTATTAAGAGCAGCAGCATAAAGACTGCTTGAAATGCATGAATGTATTGTACAGTTTATTTACCTCAAACAACGTCTTTTGTGAACTAGGCATGATAATATGTATGATTAATTAATATGATTATAAGTAACATAATGTGGCTAACCTTATGTTGCATTGTTTTTAAGATGCTGTAAAAAGACGCACACTTCCTGCATGGATTCGAGAGGGTCTTGAAAAGATGGACAGGGAGAAGCAGAAGAAGCTGGAGCGAGAACGCATGGAGAGGGAGCGCGCAGAAATGACAAAAGATGATGGCAAAGACCACGAGGCAGATATGGAGGGTGATGGGCCACGTGTTCCTCGCAAGAGTAAATTTGTAAGTAACCCACCTCTGTTTGAATATAAAATTTGTTAGTGGTAAAAGGTTATTTAAGGTTATGAATGGTTCTCTTAGGCCAGAAAACCGACTGTAGGAAAGTTGATCAAAACCCTGTATCTGCTTCTGTATACTTCAGGACAGCGACGATGAGGGGAATGATGACAATAACGATGAAGAAAAGCCCTCGACAAAGAAAGAGTATTTAGCCCGGAGCCCCTCGCCTCCTGCAGAGGACAGTGAACCTGAAATGACTGACGAGGAAAAGGAATTCCAACTGGTTCGTTTGACCTGCTTGTGCAAGTACACCGTTGTAGTTGATGTACTGGTTTTGATAAGTGTTTTGATTTTCTGTTTTTTCATTTTATTTTAAGATGTTTATTACAAAAACACTTCTCACTGAGATCCTTCTGGAAGTCACTAATGAAGAAATCCTGCATGTGGCCAAAGAAACTCATCGGAAAGCCACTCGAGGTCTGCTCTTGTCTTCTCCTTTTAATACACCATCTACGCTTGTCCCCCAAGCACTTTGTTTAAATCTAGAGAGAAACCATCATGTGTATGATAAGTTCTATAAATTACACACATCTATGCCCTGTAATCTGGGGCCATTGAACAGCAAACATGGGAGCATGTCTGATATCTATTTTCAACCATTCTCTGCTAATGCATCAGAAGGAGAGATAGCAGAGAAATGTTTGTGACAGTATTTGAAAATGTGTTCTTCGTGGTATCGAAGGTCCTACAGAAAGGCTTTTTGACTGAATGAAGTCTGAGCATTGACTATGACCAGCACCTGTCTAAAGATACAACTGACTTCCACTGAAGTGACTGTGCATTAGTACAGATTGGTTCCTTCCCTCTTGTCCGACTGTTTGACTTGGATTTTGTGACAGAAGTTTGTTTGTTAACCCTCTCTCTTTTCTCCATTTTTTTGTTTTGTTTTATTTGTTTCTCTTGTTACAAATGGCAGCTCTTGTGAATAGTTCTTTATCTGTGACTCCCTTCTCTAGCGACTCTCTTGCCTTTGAGAAAATGGCAGTATGTGTTTTAACATGTTGTTCCTGTTGTTGATGTGAATCAAAGCTCCTGCAAAACAGCTGGCACAGTCAAGTGCACTGGCTTCTCTGACTGGTCTCAGTGAGTATCCCTTTTTCTGTCACCATGGGGGGAGGGCAGGAATATATTTTATTTTTTAATTTGTGGCAGGTTGTTAGGAAAACGGTTCAACCTGTAAACACCAGACCCAAATACGCTTCGCAGTTTGTAAGTTGTAAGAGAAGACGTGGCATCTTAGTGACTAACTCAGTGATTTGCACTTTGAAGTTAAAAGCATGCTCTCGAATACAAAGTCTTTATATTATTAGTGTTTTTAACGGGACTATTAATGGTAAATATACAGTTATGCAGGATAAGGCGCCTTTCATTGGGACCCTGGGTTGTGATTCAGTGGTTTGAGAAGTTGGAACCTGATTGTGAGAATGAATCTTGGTCCTTTCCAACACTCAAAAACCCGGGGGCTCTGTTATTGTCAGGCGGGATTGGTGACTATGGTTCAGATGAGAGCGAGGATGAGGATGATCGCAGTGTGAGAGGCTCAGAATCATCTGACACGGACGAGGAGGAGTTACGCCACCGCATCCGGGAGAAGCAGGACGCCTTCCGCCGCAAAGAGCGGGAGATGCAGCAGCTGCTGGAGAAACAAGCACAAGAGGCTCTGCTTGCACGTGGTAGGACGTGACATTTTTGCACGTTCACTCAAATTTACAGTAATACATTTTGTGGAAGTTGAATAAAGCAAAAAATATTTTGTTTGTTTCTACAGAAGAGCTGGCAAAGGAGCGGTTGAACAGAGAAAAGGGGGAATATGATGAGGGACTAGCAGAGAATCCCCACAAACAGGAAGTAAAAGAAAGGGAGGCGGAGCCCTTGGTGGAGAGGCGTAGGTCCCGCAGTGAAAAGGAGGGTAGTGAGGGCAAGCTAGGTAGAGGCCAGGAGCGATCAGGGCGAGGTGGCAGCGATTCCCCGGCCAATGGTCGCAGCAGCAGCTCCCGCTCCACTTCCAACTACAGCAGCAGTCGTTCTTCATCCTCCTCCTCGTCGTCTTCATCGTCATCTTCCCGCAGTTCCTCTCCATCCTCCTCCCCACGAAGGAAGAGGAGGCGTAGTCGTTCTTTGTCTCACAAGGCTCGCAGGCGCAGCCATAGTCGCAGTCACAGCTCCCATAGGCATCGAAGTGATCGTAGTGAGAAGGTCCGAGACAGGAGGAGGAGTAGCGCTGAGAGATCGGGCCGCCACAAGAAAGACCGCAGTGAATCCAGGGAGCGCAGGAGCCGCAGGAGTAGATCTAGATCCAGATCCAGAGAGAGAGACAGGGGCAGGGCTAGGGCCAGAGACACTCGTAGTCGCAGCAGAGACAGAGGAAAGGAGAAAGACCGGAATAAGGAGAGGAAGAGGAGCCGGGAGCGCAGGGACAGCAGTTACAGTCGTAGCAGCAAACCCAAGCAGAAGGCCTCAAGCAAAGACCGAGAGAGGAGGAGAGAAAGGAGTCGTAGCCATGAAAAAGACAAGAGAAAGAAAGATAAAGACCGAGAGAAAGAGTCTGATAAAAAGAAAGAAAAACCAAAGACCAAGGAAAAGGATAAAGGAAGCTCTGTAGTTGCAGAGGAGAATGGAAAGTCAAAAAAAAGAAAAGAGAGTGACTCGTGCACAGATTCTCAGAGTGACAGATACTCCCGGCAGGACAGCAAAAGCACCAAGAAGGGCTCTGTCAAAACTAGCAAGAGACATTCAGACTCTGACTCGAGTAGATCCCCCACCCCTGAAGTTAGCAAGGAAAAGAAATCTAAGAAATCCAAACGTAGTCGTTCAAGGTCGACGGAAAAATCTCACAAGTCTGGTAAGAAGGCAAGCCGCAAACACAAGTCTAAGTCACGATCAAGGTAGTATTCGTTTTTTTTCTCTTTTTCCTACTCAATGTTCTCATTGTGTGTCTTACTGTGATTTCTCTGGATTCCTGCTAATCAATATATTTCCTAGAACTGATGAGAGGTTATGATCATTTTTGCCTGAAGGTTTTGAACAATTGTGAAATACAGTTACATCTGCTTTAAAGTCGAGGCGGATGAAATAAAGGGTTATTATGCTTCACAGTTGTTTGAACTACAACTTTACCATTAATGCCTTGTTAACCTGTTTCTCAGTAGTAGTGTCTCTGATCTTAAAACATTGTTACATTGTGAAACTTAAATACTGTTCTCGTAGTGGGAAGCGATTTCAGACTTTGCTCGATGTTGTACAGATCAGACTGGCTAGATATAATCGCCAGCATTTCATACTCGGGCAGCGTGTCTGCCGACAGGTCGCTTGTGCATGTCTGTGTTTTTTTGGCTGCGTGGCTCAGAGTATGTGGTGCAGTATTAACGTCACGTCCATGCCTCTCTTACAGGTCAGCGTCCCCCTCCCGTCGTAGCAGGCGCTGAGGAGCACAGTTAACCTCCTGATCTGTGCACTTCACGTTTTTAAATTCCATGAGTTGAACAGGCTTGTCTCATTATAGAGGCAGTTGTGTAGGTGAATCCCTCTCATACATTTCTTTCATCTTTGTAAATACGTTCTTTTTAATGTATGGCTGAAGCACAAGACATTTTGAATGGTAGGACCTTTCACTAGTATCATTATGCAAAGCTTAATAAGACTTGGTGGACACTAAAAAGTCACGTATCATTTTAAACCATAACAGGAGTCTTTTTTCCAAACATTATTGTAAAATGTCTAATAAAACTGTATGTTCCTTGCATTGGCTCATAGTGTCTTTGATTTAAATATCTGGAAACCTTTTTCTTAAAACTTCAAGATGAAGATCTATAATGATCTGTATTTCCTCAGAACTACACAGAGACCTTCACTCACTATATGATAAAGTTAGGTAAGAAAACACTGGGAGATGTGGGTAGGTGAAAATGTCCTAGTTCTACCCACTTTAATGTGGGATTCAGTGCAGGTTGTGTCATTTTTCTGGTTTAAACTGTAGTTTTAAAGGTGTCCCGTGGTAAGATATATCTAACAAACATGTCAATACTTTATTTATACTACATTTATACTACTACTATACTACTACTACATATATACTTCATTTATGTAGCGACAAGAACTCAATAATGACTATAACCGAAAATGTTCCAGTAAGAAAAGCGCAGTACACTACACAACTAAATGTAAATGTAAGATGCAGCCAAACATCTTGAAATCGTTACCAGGATTTATATATTTTAATTAAAACTACAAGGTGTTTTTATGTTAATGCTGACTAATTAATAAACCAAGTTTCCCGTCGGAACTATGAACCTCACATGTCCCACCGGTAGGAACTAAAAGTGCGTGTGTTGTGTCAGCCCGGGCAGAAAATACTGCAGCACTGTCGGTCAAACTGATGAACGTAGTGGACACATTTCCAGCACCGGGCTGCGGATTAGTGTTATGACATGTTGCCAAACAAGTTTGGACGCCTCGTACTGCGGCTGTGTGGCCGTAGACAGGCGGCTGTGTGCGGGGTGGGTCACGGCGCTGCGGGTCGGAACCGGTTCTCTGAGCAGCGGAGCAGCTGTGAGGAGAGACAGCCGCACGCTGTGCACCGTCACGTCAGGTACTGCATCCTCACGGAGTAGTTTAGTATTTAAACCTCCATGTTTCATGAGTCGGTGAAGTAATGTCCACAAAGAACATTCAGCCTATTACAGTTTGAAAAGGTTGATTTTAAACTAGAGGTGACAAACAGGGCAGTGCACATACTCACCTACATGTAGGTTAGATACTATAATGGATTATTTTCTATTTATTGTTTTTATCCCACCTCAATTCAGAGGGAATGTAATACTTTGTTTTTTGCAGATGTAGATAAAAAAACAAAAAATAAATTACGTCTTATTATACATCCACCACCTGCCAGCACATGGATTCCATTTTTACCAGCTGCTGTTTGTGTTTCACACATATAAGATTCATTCTCTGTAACACATCTGAAAGCTTGTCAAACCTGACATGAAACGTTTATATTCAACAAAATTACATTGCGCTGTTTAAAATGCAACCTTTTAGTAGTTGAAAACTTGGAGCATATACTTGTGGTGGAGTTCTATTAGAACACTTTTATTTAGTATGTGTACTTCTGCCACCTCTGAAGTTCACTGTGGTAAAATTATTTTATTCTAATTCCCTAAAGCAGTTGAGCACAACTGGAAAACTCAAAGAATGCCTGAAGCAACTGATATTCTTATTTGTTGATTTGATTTTTGATTAGTCTGTAACATGACAGAAGTTCAATTTGGCAATTTTTTAGAGCTGAGGATAGTTTTATTATTATCACAGTGGCACATGTGAAGTAGAATTTAGAAATCTTAACAGTTTTATCATTGTTTTAGCATTGATTGGAAGATTTTATAGCATTATTTTAGAAGCAGCAGAAGAGACTTTAATTTACTGCAGCTTCTGTCCCTTATTGTAGATGTGATGTTGAGTTGTGGATCATGTTTATATGCGTCTGTTTTCTATGTGCAGCTCTCGATCAGCCTCCTGGACCACAGTGGACCCTGATGAAGTGAAGAAGTTCCGTTCACTTGCCAGCAAGTGGTGGGATGAACGGGGAGAATTTGCTGCTCTTCATGCCATGAATGACTTGAGGGTTCCTTTTATACGGTGTGTGTGTGTGTGTGTGAGTGAACAAATTCTGCATTTCAGTGTTCGTTACAATTTTGTATGTCATATGTCATAGCTAAGTCAGAGTCACCACAGGTGATTTATTGGTAGAGGCATCAAGCAGTTGTGTCAAAAGGTATCCTGAGGCCTTGTGGCATTTGAGAGCTGAGACCACATCACGGATACACTGGAACAAAAGAAATCTAAAGTGACAGGAGTCCTTCACGTAGCTGCACATTTTCAGCCAATAGCGTTCCGGACACTGCACATGTGCATGTTTTATGTGCTGGCTGTGCTTTGATTGATAAGATCTGCTGTTGGGGCTCCGCATGATAATTATTACATTACCCATCCAGCCAAAAACCCGTTGCTGCTATCGCCCTTCCCCCTCTGTGATTCTTCTGGTAGCGGTGGTGATGATGATGATGATGGGAGTTTATGGTGACAGTATGACAGATCCAGTGTCAGTGTATGTCTGAGTGTGGCTGATTCGCCTGATATGGCTCTGCCCTCAGGCTGCGTCTAAATGAGACACAACAGCACGGCTGATGCTGTCGTTTCGGTACCTTAGACTATGATAGAGTTAATTCTGCAGTGTACTTTTCTTTGTTTAAGAGGTTCAGTAAGCTCTGTCTGAATGCTGTATTTAAATGCCCTCTGTTGCTGAGCATGAAAAATATATTTTTTCTATTTTACTTCATTTTCACAGCAGTATTTTTGAAAGATTTAGTGTAAAGTCTTAAACCCTGCACTGTAAAGTGCCTTGAGATCATTTATGTTGTGATTTGGCGATATACAAATAAAGTTGAATTGAAAATTAAAAAAGAAAACCAATTTTGACATTCAAACTTTGGTTTTTAAAAAAAGAAGAGTATATTAATCCTGTTAGTTTACTGGAACATTTAATATTGCATATCTTCATTCCTGAATGAAGTTAGTGTGGAATTTGAAAATCAAATGCATCAAATTATCAGTAACAGTTTTGCATCCAAACACAATGGTATACATTATACAATGAGACTTTCCTTAAAGTTGTTTTAAAAGAATGAGAAATAAAGGTAATTTTAGTATATTATATATAATTATTTAAAATTATATATTATTATATTAATATTAGAATTTACTTTACCCAAATTCTATTTATTGAATATGCTGTTTCTCTGATTTCTAGATTCACATTACAGAACCTTTAAGACAAATTGATTACTATACAGTTACATGTTTCTGGCCTGGACTGTGTCACAAAGTATGTTTTTTTATCCAACACGGTTTTGGCGTGTAGAAGGTAGTTATGTGCCAACACCTAATCTTCTTTCTGTCACTGCTGCGCGGATGCTCCGGTACCTTACGGAGCTCTAATGAGGTTGATGCTCACCCAGAACTTAGCCTGTTCTGCATGCCAGTGAGGTAGATGAATTTGTAGCCAGGGAATAATTTAGCAGGCTGTCGATGTAGCTTGACGTGAGATGGGGGGGGTGGTGGTCACGACAGTGGATGGTTCAAACAAAATCCAGAGATTCTCTGGGTCTTCGATTCTCCCTCACACCTCTGTATGCCATGCAACATTTTACAAGATGTGCATGTTTAGGAATACTTGATGCTTGTTTTTTCTCTGAAGAGATGTTTCAGTTTGAAATTTTTCCTAATTTCTCATCATGTCCAGGGATAATTTGCTGAATGTACACAGAGTGCGTCATCCTGGGAAACCACTGCTGGGACTCAGAATACTGGATGTCGGCTGTGGAGGGGGCCTGCTCACAGAGGTAAAACAGTGTGTTGGAATATGAACCCAGTGTGAACAAGGACCAGAGGGCAAACAAAACACTTTTTCTCCTCGTACCTTCTGTCCAGTCCCAATTGTTTCAATCGCTACCTTTCGTGTCACATAAGCCTCTCGTCTCCAGATAAGTGGGCTGCAGTGTAAGATTCTTTCACATACATACCAATGCCTTAGAAAACATTTACATGTCAGAGCAATTCTTGTTGTTTTTTGATTTGACTGGTCGCAGTGTGGTGGATCAGACAGTCGGTTGTTTATCTGTTTGTTAGGGTTGATGGCTAGGCACTGAGGACAGAGTTCCTGTCTCCTTGGCCTTCATTTAAACTGAGGACATACCAGCTGTGTTGTGTGATTTAGAAAGACAATATCAGGTCCTGTATTTATATGACTCTTGTCACATAGGCTGTCATAATCAGCCAACACAGACACGAGCACAACAGAAACCCGGAAAAGTGTCTGTTGAGATGTAAACTGCGGCTCTGTCTCTGGGTGTCTTGTCACCGAAGTCTTCCCATCGGAAGGGATCAGCTGTGGGAGGATGAAGATCAGCCCCTGGGCGAACAGGCACAGGCCTCCACACAGGCCTGTGTGTTTTTAGCTTTTGTCCAAAAGAGGGCACTGTAGTTCAAATCCGACAACATACAATCTTTAATGCCACTTTAGATTTTTACAGTTACTCATCCTCTGCCAGCCTCTAGGTCGACTGGGAGCTGCTGTGTTGGGTATAGATCCAGTTGAAGACAGTATCGGCACAGCCCAGCTGCATGCTTCCTATGACCCGGACCTTCGTGACCGGGTCTCCTACCAGGCTTGCACCGTGGAGGAGCTCTCGGCTGAATGGGAGAGAGGAGGGGAGGAGCACCAGTTCGATGCTATCGTAGCGTCAGAGGTGGTGGAGCATCTGGTCGACCTGGAAACATTCGCCTTCTGCTGCAGCCACGTGCTGAAGGTGTGCCCCGTGGTAATGTGTGTGTGTGTGTGTGTGTTCCTCCAGCTGTTGGCTCATGTTTGGACAGTGTGTGTCTGTCTGTTAATCTGAGCGTGCACCCTAACATGCATGTGGCCATTGTACTTTTTGCATCTGTGGTTTGTATGGGTGCAATTTGGGTTGAACCTTGACAAGCTTGAGTGAAAGCTGTACATCAATAGTGAGGACACATGATCATAATCTCCTGGGTCAGTGGGCCGGAGGAGTGGAGCGGTGCACAGCCTAATCTTCACTTAATTCCTCTGAATTTGGTTTAGTCACAACTTGATTCTCCTCTCACTACTGGAATAGCCCTTCAAACAAATCCTGCTCCAGGGCATCAGTTTGACTTCCTGCATTGTTTAGACTCTTTGCTAAGCTTTGATTTTCTGTGTGTTCAGCCAGGGGGCTCACTCTTCATCACTACTATCAATAAAACCAACCTGTCATATGCGCTGGGTATTGTTGCAGCCGAGCAGCTGCTGCACATCGTTCCGCGTGGGACACACGACTGGGAAAAGTTTGTCAGCCCAGTAAAGTTGGAGCGCCTCCTAGAGTCCAGTAAGTCTTCAAATTCCTGTATGAATGAAACATCCCCCCTCCTTTAATAGTGAGGAGAATGAAGGAAAAGGAAGAATTCCTGTTTTCTCTAACTCCTCCGCTCGCTTCATTGTTCATCAGGTGGTTTCTCAGTGCAGTCTGTACAAGGAATGCTGTACAACCCAGTGTCGGGGGCCTGGAGCTGGGTTAACAGCACTGCCGTCAACTACGCCCTGCACGCTGTCAAACTAAGAGACGATGATGTGCAGCCAGAACAAGCTGAGGAGAGCAGGCCACGCCCACAGGACCCCACTACGGGCTCACACAGCTGAACCAAAACACTGGACCACGAGTCAAAGTCAGAAAACAAAGCATCAATATGAAGTTAGACGTTCACGGTCTCAACGCCACACAGGCTGTTGTGTTCCCACTGTTTGATGATGTGTGCGTGACAACTGTACGATCTCTGATTGTGACAGTCAGTAGCAGTACAGTTCATATTGTTCACATTCATCATTTGGAGACATTCTGTGCTCTCGTTCAGGTCCAGTGTGGTTGTTTGGGACTGATATTGTTGTGATTTCTACATGTCCTTTATTGAGCTAGAAGAAAAGTATAAAAGCGATTCACACCACTGAGTAAATATGATTTCAGATTGGTTCTGTCTATACTCTCAAAAACCTATTTCATGCACGCACGCACACATGGGGACGGTCACGTACTCTGGGATTATAAGTGGATCTCATGTAGAAGCATTATATAATCCGAATCAAGCCCCTGGCAACGAGTAAGTCATGGTAGCATGATGTTCTTGAAGAGACCAATCGCTGCATTAGCTGTGCAAAAATCATTTTCAATTTAGCCTTGCTTAATAAAGGTCATCAAGTGGCACTTGATGAGGATCAGGTCATAATGTAGAAATTCTAAGTGAAGATGATGGTGACAACTTGTGTTTTATATCATTAACAGCTTGCCGCATTATTGCAGTATTATTCACACTCTATAGTACTCATGTAGTGGTAGTATTGTAGTAACTACAATAACAAATGCTCTTGCCCTGAAGCGCGCTCCCTAAACTCGCGGGCGTGCGCACCTGACTGTCAGCAGCCACGACTGCCGTGAAGACTTTGACGCGCGTCACCGCGCGTAAAGTTAAATGCAGGTCGTTGGTTTCGCCCATTCGGCTTCAGTTCAGCTGCCCTGGTTGACCTCAACACGTCCTCACCTGTGGACAGGATGTTACTGGCACGGTGGTGTAAGCTGTAGCTCTACATAGGATCTTTAGCAGATCTTTATTTTGTCTGCACACCTTGACATGCTGGACAAACGGATTCACAGCGCACCTGGTGGATTCCTGCGCCAGCTCGAGCGTCTTCCTGCACTTCTGAAGCTGCTCCAGAGTGAGTGCACTGTCCTGTCTGGATCTTTTGTTTTACCTAACTACTTAACTGTTTTAGACAGTAGTTATTCTGGATTCTTAGTCGCTTGACGCTTAAAGGAACAAAGACTACAGCAGATAAATTATTCGGATGGGGACTGGACCGAGCCGACGTGTCGCGTGGGTGTGTTGACCAGAAGGTTGTCAGCCACTGGTTTCACTGGGATGGATGCACGGGGCTGTGGAGGGCGGGGTGACTCCACTGGAACAATAGGCCTGTCTTATTAAGCTGCCACGGTGCAACACAGCCAAACCGGAAACGGGGCGAGTTCGTCTGTACAAATAAAAGCGTGGCCATTAAGCTGTCGTTGAGGATTTCATAAGTTTCCTTCCATCTCTGTCCATTTGCATGGCCAATAATCAGCCTTCAAGCTCAACAAGGTCTTTGTAGAGCCTGACATTATAGGGTGACTCTTCTAGTCTAAAAAAGTGTTTAGGACAGTTATTGAACAGCTATTTAGTCACTTTAGAAATGGTTATCGGCATCTTTTATGTTCAAAATAATTACTTACTGGAGTAGTGGGATTGCTCACAGTTACACAGTAGAAATAGCTGTTTCTATTCATTTAAATCGTTTTGTTGAAGCCGTGTGGGGTGTTGGAGTTGTCTCCAGAACGACGCACAAGTCACTGAACTGACTGAAGGATTTATTTTGACATTTGTAACCGGAAACCAGGACGCTGCGTTGCTGACGCGCTTTCCTGGGCTCTGACACCTGCAAAGGGAAGCGGAGCATCATCCCGGGGAGTGGGAGTCGATATGTTTCCTCCTTCTCATATTCTTGGGGGATATTATTAGCCTGTCCGCCGCCATGCCGTAGACCATGACGCCTAACGGGGTCTGCAGCAGGGCGGCAGCGGGCTGGCTGTAACCGGGGGAGGGAGGATGTACTGGGCTGCTGGCTTCGCCTCTTCCCGGCCGTGTGTGGTTGAGCTCGGGCGGAATCACAGCCTGCCCATCGGGCTGTGCGCCTCCGAGCAGCAGCAGTCTTTGTATGGCTATATCATCGCCTTCCCTTTGCAGGACTACGGAGGCATCATGTCGGTCCTGGGCTCGGACTCCTGGTGGAAGAAGACGCTGTACATCACCGGGGGGGCCCTGCTGGCTGCAGCAGCCTACCTGCTGCACGAACTGCTCGCCATCAGGTAGGGACGCCCCGCCTGGCCCGTGTGTTCCCCGCTCCCCTTATTGAACCCTGCAGAGCTGCAGACGGTGGCTGATCAGTGTTGTTGTTTATGGGCTGTGATGTGTCTATGAACGGAGGCAGGAGCGCGTCCATGGGCTGGTGGAGCTGCACATCTCGCGGGGCTTGCTGAGGTTTCACTGCATGTTTCCTCCTTCCAAGGACGCGACATTAGATGGGGGGAGGAAAAAAAAAAGATGTCACGCGTCCGCTCCCGTGACTGCCCCAGCGGCACCTGAGCGCGTGGAAAGGAAGCGCTCCCCCGGCGCTGCGGCGCGCGACCTTTAATGAACTCTGCTCTGACACACACACACGCACACACACACACACACACACACACAGCTGCTGCCTAGAAAGAATACAACAACAACAACAAATCAGCGATGTGACAGTGCCCGGGGGGGACTACGTCCTGTAACGGTGGCCTGGAAGTACCCCCCCCCCCCTCTGTATGCCGTGCAGAAACGGCGCTGCTGCTGCTGAATCACGTGCCCACATCATCTGCTCGTGCCATGTGATGCTTTTATTCTCTATGTGAGAGCTCCGTGATGTTCAGAGAGATTTCCGCCCCGCGTGGAAATGGACAGGGCCAGAAAGGAGACGACGGATCAGGTGTAATAATAGCCGAGTCCATTTGGAGTGATTTCAGCACCACGTGACTATGGACAGCGACACCCAACAGCAGGCCCTGATCCCCTCACAGGAGCAGCCTGTTTCTCCTGAGCTCCTTTAACATTTGCAAGCTGTTTCAGACCTGGCACAAATGTTTTTAAGTGTTACCTGGGCTGAACAGCACAACAACACAGTGATGCGTCGTTTTCTGGAGGAAAACCATCACATTGTTATTAAACCCACATTACTGTAAAAGAAGCAGGAAGAATAGTAAATCGGCTTTTACTCCATCACTAACGGACACACTGTGGCTCAAATGACGTGTAGGTGTTTACAAGCTGCCGTCTCATTAGTCAGTAGTGAAACAGGCCAGACAGCATGTGACTGACATTAAAGAGTTTTTGCATTTAACAGAAAAGACAACAACAAAGTGCTAAATACTACTGACCCGAGTGCTCGTTCTGATGCATAAAACTCAGTATTAAGTGCAATTGTAAATGTAATATGTTGGGCTAAACGTAAAGTACACAGGAAATTATCCACAAATAAAGAAGGAACCAAAAAACGACCTGTGAACTGTAGTGTATGTAGGCTTTATTAAAACAAGCAAATATTCATGTGTAGGTTGGTGGTGTGTTGCTCAGGGACACAGCCACTGTGCTATAATAAACTACAGTGTGAGTTGTTCCTCCCCGGATGATTTGTAGACGCCTGAAACTGAACTGGAGCTCAGAAAGATGCTGAGTGATGTTTGAAGTTATCCCACAGCACAGGCTGACATAGAAAACAGGCAGCAGCACTGTCTGCTCTGAGTCAGACATGTCACACCTGTCTTTACACTGCTGCTGTCTTTACACTGCTGGTGTCTCCACGAATCTCACAAGTTCAAACATAGCAGAGCTTATTTTCTTTTCTATAGAACCAACCAGTTACACACTGTAGCTTTAAGAGTCACAAACAAGACACACATTCATCTGTCTCTCTCTGTCTGTGTTCTCTGTGTAGGAAGGAGCAGGAGCTGGACTCTAAAGACGCCATCATCCTCCACCAGTTCTCCCGGCCGAAGAACGGCGTGCCCAGCCTGTCGCCCTTCTGCCTCAAAATAGAGACGTACCTGCGCATGCTGGATCTGCCCTACCAGGTGATAATACGGCAAACTCTGCGCTTCCTTCAGTGAGATACGTACACACACCAGAATCCTAAATGTTCTGCTATTATTCTAACCCCCTCTCCAGAACTACTTCGATGGGAAACTGTCACCACAGGGTAAGATGCCCTGGATCGAGTACAACCACGAGCAGGCGTCAGGGTCAGAGTTCACTGTGGACTTCCTGGAGGAGAAGCTGGGTGTCAACCTCAACAAGAACCTCACCCCGCAGGAGAGAGCCGTGTCGCGAGCCGTCACCAAAATGGTCGAGGAACACCTGTACTGGTGAGAGACTCGCGCGCAGAGCATCGGTTTGGTTCCGTTTCTGTTGGTTTGAAGAAGGAAACAGGCCTTGAAATATACCCCTAACCCATGATGAGTAGTAGATCTACACTTCGTTTAAGCACACGCCATGCTTCGCTGCGGTGACTCACTCCACTTCCTCAGGGTGAGAATCACACTGCTGCTAGGAAATAGTTTATCACTGCTCCCATGCCCAGAGAGGCTCAGAGTGGTTTCCATTACCTAAAAGCTCCAACGGGACCCATCACTGTTCATCCATACATGCAGACCATCTAAGAGTGGAAGGTAGAAGATGGAGACATGTGAAGCCCATGTGGAAAACGTGAGACGTTTCTCCAGAGGTCATTCATCTCACCTCGCCCCCCCCCCTCTTCCTTTCTCCTTGTGTCACCTCTCAGCTCTCCTTTCTCGGCTCCTCCGCCCCGTGCCGTGTTTAGACCCACATATAGACCTATCGATTGAATAATTTATGTCGGTGAAGAGCTGTGTGGCAGCTTTTTGCTCATTGTGTGGCCAGACACAGGCTGGCGTCAGTGCGATGATGGGGTTAGATCGTACACACGCTCAGTAACAGGGAGCTGGAGGCAGCTGGGATTTATGCTGGATTTGTCCAGGCTGATGATCAAGGAGACAGAAAACTGGGCTTGTTGATAGGCAAATTAACCCTTTCTTCTTTACTTGTTCACTTTAAATCAGGGGCTCAAATAAAAAAACCTCTTTTGGATTAATCTCTCAGACAAAGTGAGTTAAAACAGTCTTCTTTCATAAGCATAATTAGCTTTTTAGTAATATGATCTCAGTGGAGATTTTTAGCTACTGTTTTCTTTAACTTGTGGAAAGAAATGTAGTGTATGTTCTTGGAATGAAAACGGGAAGTGGCGTCTGGACACTGGACAGTCGCCCCTCCCAGATGCCTTAATTCAATTTCTATTGAGTCCATACAGTAGAGTCACCAAGAGGCCTCTTCTACGGCCGTGTCACAGCTGATGGGCAGGTTGCTACCAGCGGGAATCAGCAGGAGAAGCTCAGCCTGTATTTGCAGTGAGGGTGGTGTGAGAAGCTCCGTGTGTGTGAGCAGCTTAATCCTGTTAGTTACATGCAAAAAGCTGCTTGGCTTTAAAAAAACCCATTAGAGCAGAGACTGCACTGAATGTACCAACTATCAGAGACATCCTATCCTTTTATTATGTTTAGTAATAAACTTGTCCTGTGTTGGTTTCCATTAGTAAATCTACAGTGTGATGGTCACAAGGGAGCTAGAGATAAATGGGGCCTGAGGGATTTTAAGGATTTGAGTTTGTCTTGTTTGCACATAAACACTGGGCCCGCGTCCTGCTGTGAGACAGGATGACTCACGTAGCTTCCCAGGTTTCCTGTCTATTTACATGTAACACATCCAGAAGCGTGTCTGAACAACTCAACAAAGAAAACACATCAATAGGATTCCAGATCTGTAATAGAGTTTGTCAGAGGTGTCTCCTCGAAGTTGTTGGTGCAGGAGAAGCAGTGTGTGACACAGTCAGTTAACCGTTACCACCCTCACTCTGTGTGTTCTTTGCAGGACAATAGCCTACTGTCAGTGGGTGGACAACCTGGAGGAAACCCAGAAGCTGCTGGCGATGAGCGGCCCTCTCAGCAACACGCTGAAGTGGCTGCTGAGCCACCTGAACAGCAGCATGGTGCGCAGGGAGATGTACGGCCACGGCATCGGACGCTTCTCCAAAGAGGAGGTCTACTCGCTGATGGAGAAGGACATGAGGACGCTGGCCACCCTGCTGGGTATGAGCGTGTGTGTTTGATGGACGAGGACAGTGCGGCCTCCAAAAGCTTTGCACTTAAAATGTTTTCCATTAGAAACACTGTAGAAACTATGAGCAGTAACCTGCGTGTGTAGAGGATTACAAAGCCTGGTTATATAATGCGATAAAATAGTTACTCTGTGTTTTTCTTTCATTAGCAGAAAGATTTCTTTTCTATTATAAAAACACAGCATCCTGACCCGAGCCATTCAATCTCTGATCCATCCAGAAACTCTTTTTTATGGAGACGTTTGACATATTTTGTCGAACAACAAAAGTGAAACGTAAACTAAATGCCAGTGACATCCTGGTTTGTCACGGAACCTGCATATTAACAGTACATGCTGTCAGTGTGAGAAGGACTAGTTTCCATTTGGTGTCGGCACTGCCAAACCACGATGCCCATAGTGAACGTTGCTGATCAACAACTGCCAAGCTAATGTGAAGTTATTGTGCTGCCTGAGTAACAGGAAGAGGTCTGGACAGAGAGTGTTCTGATGCTGGAGAGAAAAGAGATTTCCATTGATCTGTTTGTGCCGTTTCAACGTACAAACACTTGCTGTAAAACGGCAAAGTCATTCTGAGAGCGAACCCATCAGTACAGTACTCCGCTCCTCGTCCGATGTCTGCTGGTCCAGGCTCAAGTGACACAAGTGTCTGGCTGCAATCTGCAGCTGCTGCAATGAAGAGCCGCTCGTCCTGCTTCAGGATGAAATGAGTCTATTGTGAAGTGCATTTTCTTTTGAGGGAAGGATGAGAAAATGTATTTGCTATAAACTATTTTCATTTAAGCTATTTGCGCTCGACTTTGTTTGTTGTTGGTCTCTGTCACGTGATTCTTTAGAAGCATGAGGAGTATTCTGATTACCTAATCTGGTTCCTAATACTAACTGAATCTCACACAGTTATGTATTTATGTATTATCTTTTCATACACTGTCTTAATGTTTCTTAGTGTTTCTTAATGAAAATGAAATGTGGCTGTAGACTCGTGACTGGAACATCAAACTTACCATCTATTCTATGTTTTATAGGAGATAAGAAGTACTTCATGGGCTCTAAGATGTCAACATTAGATGCTACCGTGTTTGGGCATCTAGCCCAGGCTATGTGGACCCTGCCTGGAACACGACCGGAGCAACTCATCAAAGGTGCGGAAGAAAAGCTCCGCTGTTGATGCTGTGTCTTCATTTAATCTTTGTGGTGCTCTTATATACCCCCGCTTTCACGGTTGTCTGTTCCAGCCACTAGATGGCAGTAGTGTTTTACCTCAGAGCAGTGACATATACTTTGATTATTGCTTTCAAGAAGAAGCATCTTTATTGTCATTGATTACATTTTTACGTGTTACACTGAAATTTGCCTTCACGTCTTCTACAGAGCGTTGTTTAATCTTTCGGATCAAACAATGTGAATTTCACAAATTCCCAGATTCTCTGTCATCATTCTGATGAAAGAGCTTGTGGGAAGTTGTCTTTCTCTGCATAGGGAGGCACCTGTAACAGGCTCCTGGCGTTTCCGGTGTCTTTTCAGGAGAGCTGATCAACTTGGCCATGTTCTGCGAGCGCATGCGGAGGAGGTTCTGGCCTGAGTGGTTCGTAGAGGTGGATGATTTTTACTATGATGGACAGAGCGAGAGCAGCAGCGATGGATCCCCCACAGGTCTGCTGGACTTTGGCCTCTTCTCTAGGACTAACACTCTGGATGACAGTGATGCCAGCAGCCAGTCAGCCGGACGCACTCACACACACTCCCCAGACTCCCCAGATTCTGACCACTCGCTCTTTGACTCGGATGTCGGCACGGGTTCCGACAATGACATTCAGCTTAAGGAGGACTTAATGCCGGATCTGGAGGTTTGACCTGAGACTAAACATCATTGGCTGACCACACTGAAACCAACAGGAGGCTGGACCACTCAGTTGCTGAGTGGACTTCCTTAACAGGCCTGGTTGAAAGAGGCTGTGAAGACTCTGATCTAGGTTGTCCACCTCCAAATACCCAGCATGTTACAACTTCCTCATGGACAGACTGGGTGTTTTATATGCACAACATACAAACGTGATGTAAAAATGACTCCACAGTACTGTCTGCCCCGTCCTGTAACATCAGAACTGTCACCGCGACAGGTTCTCTTTGCCTTATCTGTCTCATCCTAAGATGAGGAGGCTGGTGTGGAAGGTTGAGGGAACGGAAACATCTCGCTGCAAGTGCGCCGACAACAGACGAGCGCCGCAGACAAGACAGGTGGTATTTCACTTGCTATGAAACGATGCAACTAATCACCACTCTGCCACGTGTCTTAACGCAGCAAACACGTTCGAGCAGGTGGAGATTGATCATGTGGCTAAAAGGAACAGCTGCTGTGTCTGGGCTGTTAACCATCCACGTGCTGAGGAGGAAATGCAGTTGACACCGAGTGCCAGTTTGTGCCCTAGACTGATCCTCATGTTAGGTCCTTTGTGCTACTCCACGTGGGAAGAAGCTATATCTAAAAACGATGTATGTTTCTGTCAGACTAGAATAGAAGCTCAGAGGAAAGACAAGCAGAGTTGTGCCTGTTTGTTGTAATTATACGTCATGCTGTGGAATAATATTTGCGTCACTCCTGATTTTCTATTTGCATATATGTATCACACCTAAATGATTCAGATCATCAAAGTAATTTTAATATTGCACAAAGAGAAGCAGAGTAAAGACAAAATTGAGTTTCTAAAGGCTGATTTTTTTTATTAAACCTGCCTGGCCCCATGTGAAAAGGTGGTTGTATTTACACACACGTTGCTGTGGGGGACGTTTGTACCTCTGCTCTGCAGAATTGTTGTAATTCAGCCACATTGAAAGGTTTTTGAGATTGTTTCACCCTGTTTAAGGCCGTGTCACAGAATCTCAGTTGGATTTAAGTCTGGAGTTTGACCTTGAAATGTTGTGTTTCTATAGATGTAACAGGAAGCACACCTTTCTATACTTATTTAGATGTTGTTCTGGTTTCTTTTATGGCCTGGATCACTCCATCTTGGAGTAATTATGGTAGGTATCATTTAAAAACTGCATTTTAGTCTCATATTACTAGATATACTATTATATCACACACATATACACATGTAGATAATAAACTAGTATTTTAGTCAAGTTATCTTTGTGTTAAATTAAATTTGATGATCTGAATCATTTAAATGTGACAAATATATGAGAGGAAGCGGGCAAATACTTTTTCACAGCACTGTTTCTTCATTAGGTAATTATTTGCTTGCCCTTTGTTATTGGTGGCTTGGAGTGTTTTGCTATCGATCATTAATTTTAGCTACATTTAGTTCTTATTTAGGAGCCGTTTTTATATTTGACCACTAGATGGCGACAGCAGTCAAACATATACCTCCTTCATTCTGTGATACCAAGGTCATTCCACCCTGAGGTACTGCAGTAGATTGAAACTTAAATATTGTCCATGCCATTTAAAGGTAACCTATCAGTGTGTGTACAGGTGTGATGTGTGAGTGCATGCATACTTGCATAGAGTGTCTGAGCACACAACAAATCAGCCTTATTGCTCAGACTATGAAATATGTCAAAACCCTCTACAGCAGTTATATAACAGTGACATAATTTATTATCAGTGCCACTTTATAAAGATTATTTCCGTTTGTACTTATGTCAGATATATATTTTTGTTAATCTTTGTTTTCTTCTTTCTCTCAAAGAGAGACGCTGTTTTGCACTAGTGGAAATTTGTTTTCACCTTATTTTAGTGGGAGCAGCCTGCTGCTGCGGAGGAGCGGAAACAGCCAAATGCAAGGGCGACGTAGACGAGTATATCAGTCGTGCAGGACGCCGAGTGTTCTGATAATCATTGTGCTGTGAAGTCTTTGCAGAAACAGTCAGGATACCAAATCAACGGAAGTGAATAGTTCTGAGCAGAAATGCACCGCAGTGTATCAGGAAGTGTTTTTTTTTAGGTCTGACATGCTAAACATGGTGAGGGTGGCAAAACAGTATGTTAAATGGATGTGGTGCGTATACAGTAGAGTAGAATAGTAGAAGAATCAGTTCACTCAAGTGACAAAATATATTTATTCACCTACCTGTAGTAGTTTAGAGCTGTGCATTATTTCTCTCCCTGAGCCAGACACCTAGCGCTGGCGTCTGCCAAGCAAAGCAAAGTAAAGTAAAGTACTATAGAAATGAATGAAAATTCATGTTTGGGGTACATAAACATTCGGTGATGACATTTGGAAATTTCAACATGCCACAGCTCTTTCTAGATCATCCACAGATCACACTGGCAGCTGTTTATGCCAAATTATGATACTGTTTTTTCTTCATTCTGGCGTCTTTCAGTTTTTTGGGCTCCAAACTTGACTGTTTTTTGGTTCAATGCTAATTTGGTAAATACAGCAGCTAGTCAGTTAAAATAAATGTTCTCGACACTGCAGCAAATAAAAGTTTGTTTACCTCCATTGTTTTGAGGAGGAGACAACTATCTGCACGGTTCTACCACCTGTGGTAACAGAAGGCATCTTTTGTCATTTGGGTGAACAGACCCTTTTAGATGAAAATCCTGAGTAGAGGAGTTAGTGACAGGCCCTAGTGGAATCCAGTTAATGGGGCTCAAGAGACAACCTTCTTCCATTGTGTCGTCCTGTGGTTTGCATCTGACCCTGCCCTGGCCTGGCTTGTGTGCTTTTCATTCGCCTCATCCAGTCTGGGCATGGTATACAAGTTGGGCTGCTTTAATCAAGCCATAATAAAACTAGATGTCTTGTTGTTGGAACCACGTCATAGCATTACTTCTGTGGTAATGTAAATATTGTACGTGTGACACAGTGTACCATACTACCTATGGATGTGCAGTCATTAAAAACTGGAGCGACTGGATCATTTCAATAAAGAATAGCTGTGACAATTTTAAAAACACTGTTTCGTGATCATTAAAGGTGTGCCTGTGGTAAGACTTTAATGAGCTACACACTGTTTTCTAGTGAGTTACATTGTGTTGTATATATATTTGACTGCTTTTTATGAGTGGTGTTTTTTTCCAATCAGGCTAACTAGTCACAATCATTCGGAGTGCCAGCCTCCGCAGGCGAGAGGAGAGGATGGGCAGAGGAGCGGGAACTAGAAGAGGAAACATTACAAGCAGTTAAAGAAGTTAAAAATCCAACCGGGGGCGGTGGCGAAAGTAACCAAGAGCAAGACTCAAAGGAGGGATGAGCAGGAAGAGGAGGAGCAGGTGGTGTGGAGGAAAGAAGGGGTGAAGAGGCCAGAAATTAGGAGTGAGGAGATAGAGGGATGTCACTGGGGAGGAGGAGAGAGAGAAAGTGCATTATGAGTTCTTGGAGGAGAGACTTGGAGGGATGAAGTTTAACAGAAGGAGAGAAGGAGGTGGATGCTGCACAGAGGAGGAAGGAGGGAAGTTGGTGGAGAGGAGAAAAAGCAGACAGGAGAATACGAGTAGGAATAAGAAGAGAGGAGAGAAGAGCAGAGGAGTGGAGGCGGCTGGGCTCGGGGCCCGGGGAGAAGAAGCGAGGGCCACGGATCAGGAACCAAGCTCCCGGGGGATGGAGCAGGTGCAGGCTGCGAGCGAGGCCTTTGGGCCTGAAGGGGCTGCCAGAGCTTAAAACAATCTGCACTGCTCCTTTTTTAATTTGGCTCTCTCAACAGCCCACCCTCCACACCGACGGTCTCTCCTCTCCCTCTCTCTCTCTTTCTGCTTAACAGATCAGCGATCCACAAAGAGGGGTAAACACACACGGAGCAAAATTAAAATCGGAACTCCCCTGACACGGCAAAACAAATTAGAGCAAACAAATTACAGAGAGTCAACACACAAACAGTGGAGCATCTGTGGCTCTCTGGACTACTGGAGCCGGTGGCTACCTCCTACACCACCACCACCTATAGAACATGTTCACAATACACTCAGAGTCAGTCTTGTTCTGGGTATATATATATATATATATATATATATCTTTCTTCACCTGCGGATTCAAAGGTTTAATGGGACTTGATGATGTGGTACATATGAATACTAATTCACTGGTGTCTCTGCTGTTCTTGATGTTTCATATAGCAAACCTACTCTGTGTGTTGTCTTTTATTGATGCTTTTCCACGCTAAGCCTTGATTCTTGTGTACTACATATCTGGACCAAGTTTGGTGTTTTGTTCCCACATTTATCAGTCCAACTGAATATTACGTAACGCTACGCACACACTTACAGAACAGCTACAAGAGCATCGTGCCTCTGTGTTCTAATGCTGTATGTCTTTGCGAGCAGTAGCTTCATCACTTGTGGTATCCTGCGGTAGTTTTGGGAAATGTTTCTTGAAAGTGCAGCAGAGGTTCCTCACAGCAATTTCTGTTTCATCATATTCATATCAGTAAGAAGTCTCGCTTGTTTCTAAAACATGTCAGTGTCTGTTATAGTCTTACATTGAACGTCCCTAACCATTTTCTGATTTCAATTTTAAAACTCTTTATTTTTATAAAAGGCTAATTTTTAAGTGATACCAGCAAAATTCATTTACAATAAAAATAAATGATGCACAGTAAAAAAACAGAAACTCCTTCTATATATGACAGTATGATTATATTTAACAATGACTGACTACATAGTTATGACTCAGGCTTTCAGAATTAGCAAAATGCATTACAAAAATAAAAAAATTCACTGACTAGTTGAGTATAAATACAATTAGAGTTTTGTATCTCGTGTTTCATCTGCTTCTGTGATTTCTGTGTGCATATCTTACTGCTTTTTCTGTGTGTGTGAGCTCAGTTGGTGTTGGCTGGCCCTCTCTCAGCCCCGTGGCCCCTCTGGCCCTCTGGCAGTGGCTGTGGCCTGTCCATCTGCCTCCTACTGTCTGGGTCTGGTGGGACAGGGTCCATGGAAGACCCCCGCACCCCTCTCAAACCTCCTCCCGTTGCACACCCTCACCAGCCCCCAGGCCAGCTGCTCAGGCCCCAGAATCTGCGCAGCGCTGCCAGGTGGGCCCCAGGACACACAGTTGGGCCCCTTCACATACACACATGTATACACAGGAGCGCACAAACACACACACACACACACACTCACAATACCAACACATATGCTCAGTAAGCCTCTTTACAAATGGAAGCCCTGAAACACACATGGTTACACGGGTGGCCCAAGTGAAAAAGCTTCCTGTCTCATTTACACACACATGCGTGTGTGCCAATCCTTTAGCGCGCAGCATTTGCCGGCTCAGGTGCTCCCCACAGCTCCCTATAATAGTCTGAGTTCACAGGGGTGGGACACCAACAGGTGGCGCTGTTTTCTTTACTAATTACAGCTTTATTTATTCATTGGCATGTGGAAGCTTCCAGATGACTTTGGCTGGCCTGCTCACTCACACGATAGAAGCTGGTGTGTTTGTGTTTATATGAGTGTGTGTGTTTCCCAGAGTTCCTTTTTCTGCCCAGTGGAACCAAAGCCATCACCTGCTTTTTGGTGCTGTTATGTTGTTTAACATATTTTGGGGTTTTAACATTCTTCTACAGCCAAATGAGTGATTCATAATAAGACATAGTGTCACCGTGACCTTTACTACAGCTAACATAAAGGTATATTTCCGACTGATTGGAGTAAATTGTGATGTAAACAATATTACTCTGATGCTGACCAAAATATGGGGTTCCACAGGAATCAATACCTGGTCCACTTCTATTTAATCTCAATATTCACCCTTGAATATATTTGAATGTTGCTACTTGGTTCAGCGAGACATAAACCATTTTTCAATGTTTGAATACTTCTCTCCAATTTATAATTCTTGACATCAAACCAAGAATAAATAAAGAATATAATAAATTTGTTTAATTTATTTGACTTTCACACTTTATCCAGTTTTAATCAAGCTTTTATGAAATTCAGAATAATTACTTTTTTGAAGTAAACTCCTACTGTGTATTTGGGATTTAGAGACTTAAAATTTCTTCTCATTACTTATTCATTTGCATGTGATAATTCGTGGTATGTTTATTTATATAGTAGTTGGTAGATTTTTCTACTACAGTAATAAACTATGGTATTTGTTATATACAGGTAGTGTCATCAACTGTAAATATGATTTGTTGCAGCAAATAGTTTTTTTGTTGACTGGTTATATTAGTAATTTTTCCTCTATAGATTCAGTGGATTGGACCAGACCAGACAAAAGTTTGGACACACATAGGATTTACCATGTTTTTCATGATAAGAAACATGTCTTTTCATTTCAAAAGGGGTTTTTCTAGTGATCAGTTATCCTTTTAAATGAATTTAATTACATTAGCAAACACAATGTTCTAGTGAAATACATTACTAAAGTTTGCTGATATTAGGTCTACATTTGTGTAAATATTCCTTTAAAAACAAACCCTTTCCTGCTACATTAGTCATTTACAATAATAAATATATAATATATTTCTGATATAAAAGGATTTCTATTTAGATTTCCATGTGTGTCCAAATGTTTGACTGGATGTGTACGTATCATATAGATTCAAATCTGTTTTTGTTGTACTGTGTCATGTACGTATTCTAGAATTACAAAATATTGATGAATGTCACAGTTTAAATTCTCATTCACCTTCTCAGACTCCTGTTCCTTCAGAAACTGTCAAACATTAGGAACTTTTCCTTGTTTCCATCCACTTTTCAAGATCCTTGGAGACAGAGTGAGTCTCCTGACAGCGCCAAGGAGCAGACCCTATCATAGCTTCCCTTCTGTCAACCCATTATCTTTCTCTCCCTCATTCCTCTTCCACTTTCTCCCCTTTGCCTCCACTTGCTTTCCTCTGGATGTTATCTCTAGCCGCTTATGCCCTAATACCCCAATTGTTGTGCTCTAAAAACAATAATTAGCAATCCCAAACGAGACTGAGGGGTGAATTTAACAGCTTTCTTCTGATGTGGCTTTCCCCCCTTCTCTCTTTTTATCTCCCCCTCCTCTTTTCAGTGTAAAGAGAGGCGGAGGGGGGTTTGCAGGGGTGTTGGCAAAGCCTCTTTAAACTCTCTGGTATTATGGAGGATTATTTTGTGCCGAGATCCTGGCTTGCGAGTCTGTCCCCCCCCATCCTTTTCTGTTCCTGGTTGTGGCAGACACGCTAGGTAAACAGTTTGTGTCACACTTGATTGCGTTTGAGAAATTAAAAAACAGGAATGACAATAGGCTAGGGCTGGGGATGAGGACTGGGGGGACACTGACGCCATAAGACCCTGGTTCTTTGGGGACCCCTGGTAAACCATGTGACAGAGCTGCCCTCGCAGCCACAACAATACAAACCTCGTCCTTCAGAGAACACTCCTCAGTCCCAGTCTCTGAGTCTATCTGCACTGGGCCATCTGCTCGCCTTGTCTCTCTTCTCCTTCCTCCTCCTCCATAACTCCTTTTGGAGAGACGGTGTGTTTGAATCTGGCTCAATTATTCGACTGTTTACAAGCACAAACACTCCAGGTTGGAGGTGTGTGTGTGTGTGTGTGGGGGGGGTTTCTAGACGTACCCCCCCTTGTGATTCACATACAGTCTGTGTATAAACACACACAGAATGCAACATCTGTCAGTGAAATCGGTGTAAAAGTCATAACACAGCGAGCCATTTACAGTTTACACAGACTGGATCTCATCCGAGGAAAATGTTGCTAAAAAGCTTCTCGGATAAATTTTATTCTGCCTGTGTTGAAATGTAGAGAGTGTTGTGAGAATAGCTGGGGAGGGAGACTCAAATACCCATTTCTGATCTCAAAGCGAATCCAGTGCAGGTAGAATCCAGCCCCGTAGAGGGCAGTGTGATACTGCAAACAGAAACGAACGCTGTAAATGTAAACCAGTACTAAAAAGATATACAGTACAGTATTTCATGCTAGTTACATGCAGTGCGCTTGAAATGGATCTCTGTAAGGTCAAGTTAGTGACATGCCTCTGCTTCTAGCCACAAAGTTAAGATGATGTCACCTGGTTCCTCACATTACAATTGTCCATGTTGACCTGCATCTCCAGAACCTCAGATGACATACTGAAAAAAAAATTCTCTGGATGATGCAGTTTGAAATATTATGAAATATGGAAGGCACAGAGAAGTTTAACACCACTCACATCTCGCTTGATAAAGTGTTCTTCTTCAAACCACATCTAAATGTGCACCTCAGTTAATTCTCAAACTTCGTCAGAAACACACACGCGCACCTGAAACTATGTGTAAATTTAACCAAACATTAAAATGCAAGCTTCGCAAAAGAAAAATCTAACTCACAGCTTCAAGCACCAAGCAAAAACCTAATAACCTGAAATGCTGTGGAGACTGTGAGAAATGAACTGTCACACAACAGGATTCACAAACAGGCAGCCATGTGACACTGAACTGCTGTGGAAAGCAGAAGTGTCAGGGTGGGGGTGAGGGGATCACCACCAACAACACATTCATGTAACAGTGAGGAAAACTTTCCTCATCTTTAGTCTTACAGAAGTTTAATTCTATCAGGTGCCTTTACCTGACTATAAACAGCCATGTCCTTATTAAATGATGTGTTACTGAATTCATGCTTTTAGCCATAGCAGGCCCAAAAACATCACAATATAATGCCTCTGTTTGTTTTCTTCCTGTATTATGAACATGTTCACTTCTCGATTTAATTCAACTCCAGAGTTTGGCTACTTGTGCAGCATGTTTACATAATTTTGTTTACATCAGACAATTTAGCAGGAGTAAACCTTGACTCCTAAACTGTCACACGTGGCTCGTTGTATCAGGGGACCAGCCTGCACCGGCCTGCCTGCAGCTTGCAGGCCTCGCCTAATATATAATATGTTGTTATACTGTCACCGCAAGGAGCACAGCCAACCCCACAGAGACGCCACAGAAATTCATTAATCTAATTAAATATGTCGTATTGCCCAAATGAGACACTGGTATGGCTTTGCTGCAGGATAAGTGCAAAGTAAGGCTGGGTCCCACAAGGGTAGCGTACAGCTGACGTGCGCTAACGCTATTGCGCTTCATTACACTCTTAATTACCTATTGTTTCTAACTAGTTGGTGGCGTTTTAATGAGAATCTACAGGCAGTTAAATGTAATCTAAATTTTCTAATCTACTGGTCCATTACCAAGGAGTCAAAATGTTATTGGTTTTGTGAGTAATCAGACTTTTAAATGGTGCTGATATCACTCCCGGAGGGTAAGGAGTGGGTTTCAACTGTGTAATTGAATTCAGTCCTTTTTTTTTCCTCCCGCTTCTGCTTCTTTCTCTTCTTGTCAGAGAGCTGAGAGGAAGATTTTTCTGTTGTGGCTGGCCGCTCGGGTCAAGAAGCATGTCTTCGGTTCCGGTCGGATCACAGGGTCTTTCCTCATGTGGGTCACCATGGCGACCCCTTCAAAAAAAATGTCTGCGTGTAATGTTTGTGTGGACTGTGAGTATGTGTGTGCATGCGTGCTTTTTGTGTGTGTGTGTGTGTGTGTGTGTGTGTATTTCTGTGTGTTTGTGCCCCCAGTCAGTCTCAGTGCTCTGCTGTGCTGTCACCTGCAGCCAGATAAGCCAAAGGATTTATCACCTAGTGAATTGCCTTTGAGAGGTGGATAAAATGGCTCCAATACATTCTCATATGAAAACGCTGTGAGGTTAATGAGAGCCAAATTCACAGAGGGCTAAATCTATTAGGTTTTCATGGATGGAATCAATCAACATGCACCACACCGGCTGATTTGTCATATTGAAGCATTGCCCGTTTGAATTCCAAAACACAATCCTCCTTATGGAATGATTCACTTTGATTTTGATTGCCTCTTCATCAAGAAGATGACAGCTATGAACTAATTTTCTTTTCTATCATGTTACACACTTATTAGCTCCGGCTGTCCTTGGCACATGATTGATTCTCTCCTTTTATAGAGCCACAGTTGGCGTTTCCCCAGAACTGTTCAAACAATCACAATGTTCCTGTATCCCTTTGGATCAAATTATTTCATTTTCACCATTTTCATTTGCATAACGGATTAGCCTTTGACTAATTAAATTCTTTTGAAGATGTGCAGTGCTTGATCTTGGTGGTGGAGGTGCTTGTGGTGCTCGTGTACCTTTACATCTCCAGTGGTCCAATGATTAAAACAGTCTAACTAAAGAAATAGTTTGGCATGTTGGGACATTCACATATTCTCTGTGTTGACATTATGGTGCATGATGATATTAGGTAAAAAGGCTGATGCCACTTTCATGTCTGTGTGGTGCCAATCCACTACCAGCAGCCAGTTAGCCTAGCCTAGCACTATACTATAGCCTGCCACTGCCAACAAGAATCTTTATCATGATGGCAAAACTGCAGAAACATGTAGTTTTTACCTGTTTCGTACTGGTTAAATGAGTAGGATACTGTATAATGTAGCAGGATTTTATGACCTTTAGACACACTGAGAGTAAAGTTTTGCATTTTTAACCAGTATCACATTCAAGGTATAGACTGACATCCATCTTTTATTGTAACTCGCATCTTTTCCAAAATGTTGATTTATTCCTATAACGAAGGGAATATAGAAAGCCTAACAGACAAATCCACAGTCTAGTATTCGGCTGAAGCTTGCAAGAAACCTCCTGTCCAGATGCCAAAATGTACTGACAAGTAATTTTTGTGTCTGGTGAGTAAGGGTGTTCATTACTCTTTAGTGCACTCCACTCTCAGGGAGTTGATAAAGGACTTTCAAAGGCTCAAGTCTCCACTGGATTTTCATATCTTTCTTCAGTAGCTCTTTTCAGATGGCACCGCGTACAGTATGAGAAAGCTGGCATCACTTTATTCTCTGTGCGAGGATGCTGTGATGCACCATGAAAGAAAGTGTCTAATCATTGCGGAGGAAATAAAAAACAGAAAGACGCATTTGTCTTTGGAGGCTCGCACCTTTCTCTCAGTGCAGTGATGGATGACAACCTTGGTGTTGAGTGTGTGTGTTTGTATATCGCAGCGGTGCAAAGTGACCAGGGACAGGCGCCAACAGAAAAAGGGCCTGTCCCCCAACTAATGAGCAGCATTATTCAAATGGAGTCTTTGTTGTCAGTGCACAGTGCTGTGGTCCACATACTGCTGTCACAGACAGCACTGCCTGATGCACCGCTTCCTCATTTTGATGCACAGATCCATTTATTGCCTATTGAAGTGCACAGAAAATAAGGCACCTTGAAACTGTTGGTAGTTCAGATTCCATTTGCTTTACTGTATGTACGCCGTCCTACTGAAGGCCATAATAGTGATTAATTGGTTAATATATACAGTATTTATATTCTTAAAACGATCATGGGTATGATTTTGTTGCACTAAATCCTTAGGGGAGTTAGATGAGAGCTGTTTCAGAGGAGGATTACCCTCAGTGCTGCCAATACATGGTGTCAGCACAGGATCAAACAGTGGGTGGGCACTGAGCAAAACGCACAAAAAAAGACAGCAAACACAAAATGTCAACAAATAGAGGAATATCAGCCGGTTTGTCTATCACACTGCGGAGTCTCATGGAAAAAAGAAGATAGGAGCATTCAAGGCCTGTGCCAGCTGACAGGAGGAGCAGAAGTGAGTAAAGAAGGAGAAAGAAAAGATGGGAGTCGAAAGAGAAGAATCGGCCTTCCTACAAAGAAGGACGGGAGAGAAAAAAGAAGGCAGGGTGCTGGAGGAAGCTCCTCCGACCGAGCCCATCTCCAGCTGTCACAAATCATTTCTGCTCGGGAAGTGAGGGGAGGCGAAATGTCAAAATATTTGAATAAATTCCACAGAAGCCTGTTGAGAGTGGGGCGGTGCGGTGAGAGGGGTATTGTTGGTGCCAATGGGGTGGAGAGGGGATGAGAGGGTTGGAGAATATAAAGGGGAGGTGGGGAGCAGTGGCGGGGTGGGGTGGGGGTGGGGGGGTGCATGTGAAGTAGCCTTCACAGGTCTCGGGAGGAACACGGGCTAAATGGAAATCAAAGGTTTGGCCACTGCAGTGATAGTTGGGCACATTTTAAACATTTTCCTCCCTTGGCTTAGTTTACTCAGAGTAACACTGACAACACACAACGATGCAGATACATTTTGCATCCTCGCTGCTTCTATTTGGGCTGAACTGAAGTGGTTATCAGCTTTTTAAAATTTAAAGACAAATTTTTAGCACAGAATATAGTTATTTACTTCAATACATGGTTAAGAGAGTTTTTTATTTCTCTGCTCCTCCTCAGCAGTGGTCAGTGTCAACATCTGTGCTGATGTATCACCGTGTTTATTCCCTGTCAGCCAAATAATAAATCTGTAGTAGTTATAGCTCAGGAACATTTTAATACACCACCATAACATTCATATGAACAATCCACTGCTTTTACATATGATGTGTAGATGTTTTGTTAAAGGGAGTAATGCGTGTGAGAAAAAGATATTTGATTTATCAGGTAGCTTTAGAGGGAGCAGTCTAAGTAACAATCTTACTGATATCATCACTGATATTTGATACGTTGGCTTTGAAAACTCCTACAATAAGAAAACTTGGGAGAAATGCAACCTTTGAAAAGACATGATCATCATACCAATGATAGGCGTATTTGTATTGTGGTAAAATAAAGGGTCCATTATTTTTCAAATATCTGAATATACTAAAATAAAAATAAAATACATTATCACACATCTGCTTTTAAATCCTCTTTGACTTTTTCCCTTTTGCGTTCAATGTTGCGAAAGCACAAGACTATTTTAGCCCAAACATGAACTTATAATAATAAACTGTCACAGTCACTATTTGACACAGTATTCTGAAATGAACAGCTGTTACGTTAACACGCCAGAAGGACACATGCTGCTGATGTGAATGGCTGTTTATGGCTACTGACAGCCAAAGATGTTGTTGACGCACACACATCTGTACAGTGTTTGAAGAAATGAACGGCCTTCCAGTGACTTTTTGACTGTGAGCACAGTTACTCCAACAAGGTTGTGACATTTTTACTAGTCATATGTGTATATATATATATATATGACCAGTAAAAATGTGTGTGTTCTCTGTGCTGTGCTTTTGCGCTCTGCAGGTCTGAACGGAAGCCAACACCATCATGAGCTAATGTTAGTTTTTGCTTAATTTCCCTGTCTCCTATTAATATTTATCACACAAGGTGAAGAGTGAATTAAGGACAGGTTCTGGTGATAAAGGTCTGATGATGCTTGTTTGTTCAAAGTCTCTGAATGCATGTTCTCTATCAGCCTGGGTGCATCTACGCTCTTTGTTCAGATGCTCCCCGGGGTGCATTAGAAGTCATAGGGTCAGTGTCTCCTCTGTTTGCCTCTGAACTCACTAACACTGTATTTAATTAGGCCTCTAATCAGCCACTAAACACACAATAAAATTAGACAATCTGTGTCTGTTTACCTCCCTCTCAACTCTCTTACACACATACACACACTCTGCATATTTGCATGTATAGTTGGGGGGAAAAAGTCATTTATCAGGGAGAAAGATCAAGGTTATGACTCCTCTTCACACCCCATTCCCTGAAACCAATTAAACCGACGGTCGGTGAAGTTCAGTTGGAGGACGCAGACTGGAAAACAATAGATGACAGCTTCTCTACACTATCTCGGTTTTCTTGCAGCAGTAATTATATTTGCAGATTCTGTCATTATGACTAAAATGCTGGAGAAGTTTTGCAATCAGTCTGAAATATTCACAACATTCTGTTAAATGGTGTTATCAGCTTTTGGAAATAGAATATCAGATGTCAAAGACAGTGACTGAAGGTCAGACCAGCTGGGCGATGTCTGTGGACTTTCATGAAAGTAGACACAGTAGCACCGATCTTCCACATGGTGCAGCTAGCTGGGTTGTTCACACAATGGAGATGCATTTCAAATGATGACCTTGCTGAATGTTTTAATACTTTATGGCTGATGCGTTAAAAAGACAAACTGATTAGGGTTAGGACTTGTCCTCTGAGAGCCAGCACAAATAAAACACGTATTTCGTTTTAATCCTCGCAGAAATATGATAATTTGATTTGTGAAGAGGGAGGAATATGATGAGACCAAAGGAAAAAATACAAGTAGCATAAATAAATACAGATGTTATTATATCAAGTGTTTTCTATACCTGTACACACACAAATCAAAAAAACAGTCCCACATTACACATATAGTTAATATATTCATCAGATCACTTTATGTTTATGCTCAATAGCTAATGAATATTTTCTCTACATATTTAAATTGTATATTTATGTATGCTGATTAATACAGTATGCTAACATTAAGCCCTAAGCACCACTGTGCCAGAGCACAGGATCACAGAGCTGCTGGCTTTTTGGAAATAAAATCTAACTGGCCTTTCTCTGCTCTTTTAACAATTGTGAAACATAATATATGATATAATACATATTTAAGTTCATAAGCTGCTCAATCATTCCCTTATAGCATCACATGTGCTGATCGGTTTTACACTTTGCCTGAGTACAGTTGTATTTTGCCGACATCTGTTGATCAACCGCAGAAATTGTTGATTACCTGGATCAGGTGTGTTCAGCCAATCAGATTCTACCCCTGCCTTCGTGCATAGAGAAAGTGGGACTGTCATGCAGCTTACACTGTATGTGAATGGCATTTGTCTTGCCACTTAGATATTATCCAACCACAGGCCCTAAATTGAGGTGATTTGTCTCAGCTTTGAGGTGAAACAAACAAGCAGACATTTATATGAAATTTCTACAGCTAGTGTAGACTCAGTCCCGCAGTGCATAAACTAGGACAATCCAATACGATGCACTGCTGCATAGCTTTTATTTGGTTTCTGGGAAGTGCATTAAAATGAGGGGTTAGCTACAGTGCAAAGCATCTTATCACTAATTCAATCTAAACTGAGATGGGCAGGCATGTCTGGATATTCTCAGAGCCTCATGAGACACTTCCCCATGTGGGCTGACCGCAGCAGCTCGGAGAAAAGCACGTGTATACTGTTCTATACAAGCAATAACCAGCTTCTCTGCCTCTATGTAAAAAGGAAAGAGAGCAACAGACTCGTTATTGAATTGGCTTTTGACAGCTGGGGCAAAGCAGAGGGATAGATAGTGTGTGAGTGCATGTGTGTGTGTGTGTGTGTGTGTGACAGAGATAAAAAGAAAGAGCACACACGTCTGCATGTGTGCGTACACATGTATCCGTGCACGCACTTTTATGCGTGTCCATCCCCATTTGCATTTGCGTATGCTCGGCCGTGTGCATATGTATGTGTGGCACAGTGGACCAGAACAGAGCTCTGACAGTAGCAGGACTGCTGCTCGCTGATGCCTGCCTGGAGGAGCTGACAGCGGCCCGGCCTGTCAATCATCGAGCATGCCCACTCGCCCCCCATTCACATCATTCCATCTTGTTAACTCTAAATCTGGATGGGTGCTGTTTACACACTCTGTGTGAGTGTGTGTCTCCGTGTGCTTGTGTGTCCTCTTCTCTGATGTGTTACTGTCCTGGCTGTGTGGGTCATTTCAGACAGAGATCAATCAAGACAAAGTGATGAACAACGGGTAAGGGGATTGCTAAGAAACATGCCATGCTGTGAGGGTAATTAAGTCTTGTAGATACATACTCGCATAGTAGATATGATGTGTTGATGTCTAAGTACAAGTGATCAGTCAACATATTCAAGAACTATTAAATATTACAATCAAAGCACCTTGCAAGTCAAAGACATATCCCCTATCAAAAAGAGACCAATTTAGTCCCACTGGGTGTATTTTTATCTCTAAAGTGTTCCACACTCTCCAAATATTGTTGCCATTGGGAAAAACAAAGCAAGAGCTCTTGTAGTCAAAGGTAATTATCTCCTCTTGTCACCCACAATGGATGCCTACTAATGAGAGCTGTGCTCGTGATTGGTTGCCCGGGGCTCTGTGGAGCCACTCGGTTCTTTTGGTTTTGACAATAGAGCCTCGGTGCACTGCAGAGACAGAGTGACTGGACAAGTCATTCATCTATGCAAATGCCAGCCAAAATGTGGCCACCACTGTACACAAGATGCATTAGGCTCTCAATTATCAGGGGATACGCGGTGGTAAGTGTGTGTGTTTGTCAGAGAGAGAGAGGAAAAAAAGTCATTGTGAATATGATATTCTGTGTGTGGCTGTTGTCTGAATGCATATTTAAAACTTTGACTAGAGGTTATAGAATGACAGTCTGGCAGCTGTGTCAATGTGTCATACCCCCTGTATTACTGTTAATAACCCCACTGTCTCAGTTTCAAGCTAATCTGCACACTGTCAGATTGTGTCTATTTGTTACTGCCTTGAGGCCTGAAATAAAACCCAATTAAATCTGTGTTTCCTCCTTAATACAAAGTTAGTAATCAGAAAATTCAAGGTTAAAAAGGCTCTAATTCCCGGGTATCCTTGGTGCCTTCATCTCACCAGACTGGGAATAGAATCATTACTCATAAATGAACCATGAAAACTTACATCTGTAGAAAGACAGGGGCTACTCTATATCTATGAAATTTCTTTTAGAAGACAGATGACTCTTCAGCACAACTACATGTACTGCATCTGTCTAAATTGCAATTTAAAAATGGAGTTGGGCAAATTTCCTCCTATATTCACATCTGAACACTTATTGCTTATTGTGCACATGTTGGGGATAGGTGGTAAAGGCTCCAGCACACACCGCGACTGGACTGCAAATAAGTGGGAGGTAATGGATAGATGGATGTTTCTGAATTGCATAATTTCCTCTTCTCTTTGTATCTTTCTTCTGACACTTGAGCTGCTTGTAGCATGTCCAAATTTGTCCAATGTGGGATCAGCGAAACATGATCTTAAATAGTATGACACCTTTTTTTAGCTGTATGACCTTTATTTTTTCCTTTTTAAAATATTTTTCTTCCTCCATCAAATGAAGCTTTCAATATTTTCTTTGTGTTGTTGTATTTCACTAGTTCCTTTCATAAACGTATACATATGTTGATGATATCTTTTTCTGCTGTCTTGGTGGACTTTTTCCGGGTGACTTTATTTTAAACGTTATTATGACTGGGGATTAATACGTGCTAGTTAAAGTTTATAAAAACTAACTCACCTAAATAAATTATATATTTAATTCTAAAAGAAAGAATCTATCTATCAATCTGTCTCTCTCTCTCTCACCCGCCCCCATAATCCATTGCTTCATAGCGTTCCTGACCGGATGTTGATATCTTGTACGGAACTGATGGGGCTTTCAATGTTCCTACGGACCTGTTTCAATTCCAGTCTGTGTGTACACATACTCCATTCTTAAGATATTATATAAAACATGCCATGTTACTGTTTTCCTTTAGTCCTAATCGTCAAAAATAAAAATAGCCATATTTCTATTTGCACTTCAGGAGGACAGTCAAGAGAAACACATACTTTTACAGAATGTAACTGTTAATCATTAAATACAATTAGCATTTGTCTAAATTTAACGTCTTACAAATCGTGTAACATAGAAGATACTCAACGCACTCTCAATCTTCTCAATCTATATACGATTGTTAAAAATATGAGCTCAGCGCATTTAGCGTTGTCCCACTGTCCTTGAATGCACCACATGGTAAACGGCAGGAATGTGGCTTGGTTGTTAAAATATCCTGACAGAAGGAAGAAGAGGATTTCTCCCCATGAACGGATATATCGACCTACGTTTACCGTACATTAAATTTATGTTCCGTCCTCTTTAGTGTGGCAAGGCTAGCTACGTAGGCTAACAACAGTGTTTGGACTGCTTATTTTGTCCACAGGCTAGCAAGCTAATGTTGGCTAACACTAGCTATTTAACATTAAGTACAGCGACACTAACAACATGAGCTAAGCTTGCGGGATGGGGGTGGGGTTGGGGTTGGGGCTGTTTACTGTCCACTGTCCTGATTAACGCTGGTTTACACTGATATTTTATTGGCCTATGATCTTTGGAAAGCAAAACTCTTTTTCGTGACAGCTAGCTTCTATGCATGTTAATATGCCGGCACTTTAATGTGTTGCTAAGTAGCTTGAAGTTTTCCAGGGTTTTATTGTAGTTTAGTTCTTTCAGTTTGTCTTAGGTGCTGTTCCCTATATTCTATATGCATAACACTATAACCTATGTTTATTATTGGTGGTTATAAAAACATCTACACTAAGCCTGTCAGTCAGTTTGGGATTTAAATTAGTTCTAGGTCTTTTTATTGAATATATTGTCATTGCTGGTTGGGCTGTTCTCTCTGTGTTTAAATTCGGCTTCATTTCCATACATCACAGCGGCCTAAAGATTTATAGCTACTTAATTTGCAGTTAGACCTCAGGCCCTGCAAATTGTTGTTCCTTGAAGCATTTTACTTTGTCTGTTGTGATGGAACAACACCTGCTACTACTGACTTGAAGAAGGCTGGAGCATTTTGATTTGGGGTGTTAACATGCATTTAAACTTTTCAACTTCGACCTGATAAACATGTTCACAGCAGGTCTTGGCTGCCTTTTGATGATGTAGCTATGGAAACTGTAGATTGGCAGTGCTACTATCTCATAATCTCATCAATAATGCATGCTAAGAAAGACAATGTTACACCTAATTAATAAGCTTTGCCTTTACACTTCATAAGCCTTTGCCCTTTAGAAGTTTTCTTTTTTCAAAGTATGCAAAGAAACAAATGGTAAACATGATCTTTTGTGGATATATTTGTGAAATGCTTCCATTAACGTTTAGTTAGACTAATACCCGCTCGCAAGCTATTTTAAAAAAAAATCAATAAGTGTTCTTGCTAATGTAAAGACTAAGCAGGACTGTGGTGTCTCAGACCCGCTGTCTTGCTGTTCTCACTGTTGTATGTGTTTGTGTCTGCCTAACCTACAGGTCATGCATGCAGCTGGGCCACAACCCTACTCTATGTACACCCTCTGCTCTTGAGCCAGTGTGCTTCCAGTAGGTGGAGGTCCTTCCTCCCTCTAGCTACTGTTTCTCCCTACAGCCCCTGTCAGCCCCAGAGTTACTTATGTTAACCCTCTTGAGCATGTTTTATTATATCTGTCTGCGGCGACGCTCCAGGAGTGGGACTCGAGGTGAGGCCCTGACCAGTCGACGGGCTGTGGAGTCGGGCCAGCGAGCAGTTTTACCAGTTAGTGTGGAGGTGGAGCAGTATGCCAAGGAGGTTCTAGACTTTAGCTCCCACTATGGCAGTGAAAATAGTATGTCCTACACCATGTGGAACCTGGCTGGGGTACCCAATGTGTACCCGAGCTCAGGAGACTTCACACAGACTGCAGTATTCAGATCTTATGGGACATGGTGGGAACAGTGTGCCAGTGCCCCGCCGTCTTTTCGTCGCATACCTAAAGGCTTCTACAGCCAGGATTATATTGAGCTTGGGTTTGAGGAACCGGTCTATCCTACAGCAGTGGAGGTGCTTGAGACCTATTACCCTGGTGCCATAGTCCAGATCCTGGCCTGCTCTCACAACCCTTTCTCGCAGAACCCACCTACTGACGTCAGGTAACAACAGTCACCTGTCCTGTCATCATTCATTGTAAATGCACCGCGGGTATCACGTGAATTAAAACTCCTAAGAAAATTATGAAAAACCTGTAGCTCAAGTATACACAGTGTAATGGTTAGCAACCAATTATGGATTAATAATGATTGAATTGTATTGTGAATACTATATTACTACTACTAAAAAAATATATTTACCCAGATCTTCGTCATACCTTTAAAAAATAACCCATTTTCCTTGGTAAATTGTCATACTAAAACATGTTTATCTGTCCTCTACTAATAGCAGTAGGGAGAAGGCATCTACAGTAGTTTATTAATTGTTTGTTTCTTTGGACTCATTCATTTCACATTCATGTCAACTATCTACATAGGCTCTAGTTCACAAATTAAATGATGGTTTTGTGGCATTAGAGGCAAACTGTTGTGTACACTTTCCCTTGTCCAGGTGGGAGGTGCTTTGGTCAGGAGACCCCACCAAGGCGCTGACACCTCAGGCTCGACAGTTTTCACCTAACATCAAGCATATCAACTTTCCCACCAACCTTCTGCGACTGGAGGTCAACAGCTCTCTGTTGGACTACTACACTGAACTGGATGCTGTTATTCTGCGTGGTGTAAAAGAGAGGCCCATGCTGGCCCTCTACAAGATGCCTGTCATTGACATTAGTGACCTCAGTGACAGTGAGGAGGAGCTGTCTGATGTGGGAGGTCCTTTCAGACAAGGGGGAGACAGCAAACACCAGAGGACAGGAAATGGCTACTTTGACAAACTGCCGTATGAGGTGATTACAGACCAATCATCAACATGGAATTATTCAGAGCTGTGAGAAATAGCTTTTTCCCCAGTCAGAAAAGATTCTCCAAGTCACGACTACATTGGTATAGGATGATTTAAAATATGTATATATTCAGTATTTTCCCCAGAATGTTGTATTGTAGAGGTCAAATTGTGTTCAGTATAAGGATGGGAAAGAGGATTTCACACTGGTACTCCAGAGCAGTCAGGGTAGCATTTGTGGTCACAGAATATGCCTTTTCAAACCATCACTAATTAGCCACCAAACCATTACTGCTCACTGATGTTACAGGCAGCGTAACGTGTGCTCCAAGTACGTACACTACACATTTGGTTAGAAACATGCCAGAAGCCTGCTGGAGTGCTCCTCCTGATCCTCAAAACAGCAGATACTGGTCCTGGTTCTGGCTCGTTTCCCTTGTACAGCCCTGTCCAACTGCTGGTCTACATGCCAATGAGACTGTGCTGGGAGACACAGCAAACCTTGTGGCACCTGCATGGATGTACCATGCGTTGCCTCATGCTGCCAGTAGTAAATGATCTGCACATATAAAGCGCTTTTCTACCTAGACTGGTATTTAAAGCGCTTTAACCTGCTTCATTTTCACTCAAACAAGGTGCCGTTAATCGAACCACTGATCTTCTGAATGGCAGGCAACTGCTCTAATATCTGTATTTTTTATCCGTGAGTATGCAAAGCCATTTTTGGCATTGATTCCCCAATGCAACTGTTACACTTTCATTTGTAGCAAATCTGGTTAAACAATCAGTTTTGCTTCCTAAATGGACAAATTCATATCCCTGAAGTTTAACTTCATTAAGATTCCCTTAATCATTCACTGTACCTTTTCATAAAACAAATCCAAATCTCATTTTAAATGCTACAGTGTTTACAGTCGTCTTCTTCTCTGCCATTGTTGGTGCGTTGCTGCATGTTGTTACTGCCACTTGTAGGTGAGAGGAATGGAGGGAAATCACAAGCACCAGGTCACCTGCATGCATGCTAATGTGCCAGAACAAACAATATGGGAATCCACTGCTTCATAACACAGAAGCAATGTTTAATTTAGTCCCAGTAAATCTCAAAGAAGATGTGGTGAGATGGCAATATGCTGTTATTATTGTTATATCTACAGCAAGACATTAGTGACGTTTATCTTAAACTGATATAATACAGAGCTGCAAAGTAATAATTATTTTCATTTTACAAATCAGTGTGCAAAACTGTAATTTGCATTTTAAAGTGAACTCAAAATAGAATCATGTGCTGTGTTGCATTGTTCCCGAAAATAATTAATGTAGCGTAATAATTTCTGACAATATTATTTGTCATTTATTTATGTCTTTAATCATTCTGATGAATTCGTTACAGTGCTCATGACAGGTATAGCAGTATTCCACCGGTATCCCACACAAACACAGGAAAAATGTGGCTTTTACCCATTCTGATACTTGATCTTGTATGTGCTCACGGACACAAAGTCATTTTCATGCCATACAGATGTATCATGTTGTCATAGGCAAGCTTCAGAACACCAGCAGTGCTCTTCACACGCGTCCCCTTATCTTCCCTCCAAACCGCTGCCATTAACAGCAGTCTTCACAACCGCCATGTGTTTGTTTCAGAAACACAATATAGCTATTATCTGTCAGCTGATACCCGCCTGAACACTGTGTATTGTTAATACGCCGCAACACACACTCACACGAGGAGTCATTGTTTCTCGTTAAGAGGCACACAAACACAGCGCGGAACAAGCTGGCTCACCTCGCCACTGATCCTACTATCAGTGCTTTGTGTCCCAGATAACCACTAGTTAGATCTGCCTGACAGAGGGGATGCAATTAACATTCTGTTCTCTGGTATTGTCTGTTCTCTGCTGGCTTTTTCTCCACTCTTCTCCACGTTTAATATTTACCTTCTCTTTCCCCTATGTCCTCCTACCGAGTTTAACCGTCTTATGTTTTGTTGTACTTCTTTGTTTTTGTTGCTGTCCCCCCCCCCCCCGCATCTTACCCTTTCCTTTCTCCTCTCCTCTTCTCTATGAACCCCGCTCTCTGTCTTTCTTCAACAGCTCATCCAGCTGATACTGAGCCACTTGACCCTGCCAGACCTCTGCCGTCTGGCCCAGAGCTGTAAGCTGCTGCACCAGCACTGCTGTGACCCGCTGCAGTACACCCAGCTGAGTCTGCAGCCCTACTGGGCCCGGCTGAGTGACGCCTCTCTGGGACACCTGCAGAGCCGCTGCATCCTCCTCCAGAGGCTCAACCTGTCTTGGACCGGCAACCGCGGGGCTTTCACCCAGAGTGGCTTCAGCAGGTCTGGCAGTCGGCAAGCTACAAATGACCTTGAGAAAATAGCACATGTGCACAAACATAAGGATTTCTCTAGCGGGAAGTTAACAGTTTCTTTCTTAGTTACACCGAATATAAAATAAGAGGTCATGAAAGGGCATCAGGACGGGAGAGCTAAGAAGTTGCTTTTTCCCTTCATTTCCATTAGTTTCACTTATTTCCCTCCATTCTCGTTTCCAGTTTCATGAAGGCCTGTGGTCTTAGCCTAGTCTGTTTGGAACTGTCATGCTGCCACTTCCTGAATGAGGTGTGTCTTGAGGTCATCTCCCAGACTTGTCCAGGGCTACAGGAGCTCAACCTGTCCTCCTGCGACCGCCTCCACCCACAGGCCTTCATTCACATCTCCAAACTAACCCACCTCCGCAGGCTGGTGGTCTACCGGACAAAGATAGAGGTAAAATAGGCATGGTCAACGGTGTATCTAGGAAACAACTATCAAAGTTGTTGACACTTTCAACTGTGGACCTGAATCTGTCCCTTTCAGATACAGCAGGCCATACTTGCTTATGAAATGTTTGTAAAATGATAATACTGTATAAAGGTTGTTTAGTTGCAGTACAGAAATAGCCTACATGGCTTTTGTTTTTACCTAAACTGAGTTAACCTTGGGCAGAACACTCACCGTGAGGTTTTAGTAGCATGAGTGATTCTGAGGACGTTTTACTAGATTGTAATTCACATGAATGAAAATATGGGCGAGGAGAAAAAAAAGTCTTAGAAATCTGCTGTTTAGTGCAGTTTTATGACTAAATGTTTTAGTCAAAGTTTCAGAAGCTCTGTAATGATGTGAGACTCATCTCCACAAACTGCTCATGTGACACTGAATGTAGATAATTCACTCTGAACTGAGTCAACTTTGAAATCTGTGGCAAAGACACATACTGAACATAATGTGTTCAGGTTCAGGCCTGTCATCGTTTCCTCAGTGTTCGCCGTGTTTCGGAGCAGCGCTGTGGGCACGCAGCAGTGTAGAGTTTCTGCGGTGGAGCCAGGCAGCATGCTGCAGGTTGTTTACACCCAGGAAGACAGAGCGAGCTGTGTGTCTGTTTGAGGCCCTGACGTCTCAGCTGTCATTACCCTGTCACTGCTCTAATTAAATGGCTAGCTCGCCGGGGAGAGGTGTTTATAAAGATGCCAGCGTCAGACTAGAGTACACACACTAATGCACACACACAAGAGGCTTACACTTTCATGTCTGACACATTTACCTGCCACTGAGGTACATGTGTTGGCAGTTGCAGCGTTGAATTCCCATATCTCCATCCTAGCAGCAGTGCCACTGGAGAGGTCTCTGTCCTCACTGTTCTTACTCTGTGAGGAGATGTAACAAATATCATGTATGCAGTATTAAATTCCTTCAAATTCACGTGTAATTTCAGTGGGACCTGAGCGCATGAGACAGTAGACAGGAAATCACTTGACATGACTGGACCTGTAACTTGTAAATATATATTGTTATTTTATAGCTCTTAGATTCACACTCAGATATCAGGGGTTTAGTTTATTGTTAAACACATGGTCCCAACAGCAGGTTTATTATGCCGTCGGTTCTTAAACATAACCTGACAACATTGAAAAGTAGTAGTTTTCTATATAACTATGATGTATAGCTTACCCCGAACTCTTTGTTGCCTTTGCAGCAAACTGCAATTTTGAGCATCCTGACGTTCTGCATAGAGCTGAGACACCTCAACCTAGGCAGCTGTGTGAGGGTGAGAATGCACACACACACACACACACACACACACACACACACAGTCCAAATTAAGTACAGCCTGTTAACTGCACAAGCTTCTTGTGGATTTTTTGAACAAAAGACGGCTTTAGTCTCATGCACACAAAAAACAAAGCCACTCAGACCCACTTAGAAACACTGGACGCATGATTATACATAATAAAATAACGAAGCTTATTTAACACAATGTCCTGTTAAAGATGTCCTGCTAAGTGTGTCCACGTGTTATACACTGCACCGTGGGTTTATTGAGTGGGAATAGGTGAAAGGAAAAAAAAAAAGTGTCATCATTAGTAGTAAAGTTACGCAACACTTATGCAATGAAAATACACAATGACAATGACTCTGTCAGCTGAAGTTTAACTAACTCTGAGAAATCTTCTGCATATTGTTATTTTAGCTGGTGCCTGCACCGGCTGTTTGGCTGTTAAATTGCATTTCTGTGCTTTCATCCTTGGATGAAAGGATAAAATATGGCCAACATTACCTGACACCAAAGAACAATAACATCCTCGCAAACACAAATCACTTCTTGAAAGACCTTTTCATTTGATTCTTTTCTTATGAAGGTGTATGTTATGTGTTAGTGCTTTGTTCTTTTTTCGAGGAAGTGAGGTTGTACGTTTCAAACCAGGCGATACAGCTAATCAGCGTTTAATTTTTCGACTACATTTAGACGGAGTGAAATGGCTATTGATTGACTCAGTCCTTTCTCTGTGGCTCACACCATCATTTTCGTAGCTCTGTGTGTTTGACTGACATCCTATGGTATCTACAGTAGCTGATGAATAGATATCTCATCTGCCTCTTTTGGATGTTGCAACCAAATCTGGTGCTAGATTTGAGAAAGTTGGTGTAGAGATGCGTCTTGTGAGCGGTCGTTTTCCAGCAGGTGTGAACTCACCAGTGATCAAACGGGCTAATTTCTCTCCCGCAGATTGAGGACTATGATGTTGTGGCCAGTATGCTGGCTGCTCGCTGTCGCTCACTCTGCTCATTGGACCTGTGGCGCTGCAGAAACCTGACAGATCGAGGCTTGGCCGAGCTTGTCTCTGGCTGCAGGTAAACGCCACCAACGGATTTACGTAGTTGTAATCAGCATTTGACTCTTTTTGCTGAAACGTTTCCAGCTTCTTTGTGCTGTGAAGCAGTGTCTCTCTCTTTATATTGTAGATGTAGTGTGGACACCTACTGTTGACTGTGTTTTCAGTGATTAGCTTACCCTATTTTGTTAAATTAGAGTTATTGTGATTAGCTTCCATTAACACCATTGTGACCATAGACAGCTCAGTGGCACCAACCACAGTGTTGAAGCACAGCCTGTCTGTTTCTGTTGTTTAACGTGTGAATTTGTAGCTCAGTCACCCCAGCTTTTCCTGTCTGGTCTGTGCTCGTTCAGAATGCTGGAGGAGTTGGACCTGGGCTGGTGTCCCACACTCCAGAGCAGCACGGGATGTTTCCAGCACCTCGCCCGCAGCCTGCCGCGCCTGCACAAACTCTTCCTCACCGCCAACCGCACCGTCTGTGACTCAGACATAGAGGAGATGGCTGCCAACTGCCCCTCCCTGCGACATCTCGACATACTGGGTGAGCGCTCGTCTCGCACAGATGCCGGTTTACTGTACATTAGTGTGTTGCTCATTGCTCATTCATTAAATACTCAGCTGCCAAAAATGATGTGTATGAATCTGTGATAAGCACACGTGTTGTGAACAGCTGCATTGATTTGTTATTTAGCATGTTTATACTTTAATCATTCCTCTAAAGTTGGTTGGTCTGTGGCAAGCTTGGTCCCAAAATTAGCATTGGAGAATTTCCCAAAACTCAGAAGTTAACTGCAAACAGAAACCCAAATAATCTGCTTAATATTGATTTGAATAAAAAATTGCTCGCTTAGCAAAGTTGCAGCAGCTCACCACAGCTGCGACTGCGGTGCACTAACACCGAGGTTCCAGTTGCATAAGTTGATGAGCTTGACAGCACAGTGGCATGATGGGTGTTTTTCAGTATGCTGATATGTCAGTAGTACTTTTTACTATCATAGGTGTACTACAGTAATGAGGGTCAAGTTTGTGTACTGGTCCAAGTAATGCACAAAGTAAATTATATTATTATTTTCTTTGTAAGGAATATTTTGTAGATATTATTGATAATGTTTTACAAACAGAATTAAATCAGGTTATTTTTATTAATTTCATTTATTGCTAGTGTTGTATTTTTGTTACATGTTTTCTCTTCCTGTTGGGATGGACAGGAACCCGGTTGGTGAGTCCTGCCTCACTGAAGAAACTCCTCCAGTCGTGTCCTAAACTTCTCCTCCTGGACGTCTCCTTCTGCTCCCAAATAGACATGCGCGTGGTCCAAGAGCTCTCTGGCCTTTTCCCCAACGTGGCCATCAAGAAGAGCTTCACCCAGTGACCCGAGCGTTGTCTAGTTTCTCAGAGGAAGTACGAGCCCAGAGGTGCACATCAGCAAACACTGCCCCAGGGTGGAAAAGTATCACGTTAGATGCTGGTGATTAAACTGCATCTGTATCGCAGATGACATCTACCTATAGTAGTCGGTAAATAAATGAATAGACTCATAGTTACAGGATTATAGAATCTGAGATGGTTTTTGGGGCACTTAAAATCAGGGTTGTTGCAGTAAAGCTGCTACATCTTTCTGGAGTATGAACAATCACTTTTTTATTCCCAAGCACTACGAAATATGCTTTGGTACTGGATGCAGGACACACGAAGCGACATGTATGAACAGTGCTCCTTCGAACATCTTGTCAGGACAATACCAAGGGACAAAAAAGTGTAAAAACCAAATCCCTTATCAGAAACAGTTGGAAAGCTGCAGTAGGACTCATGTTAGCTGGTAACATATTTAAACATCAGGGCCTTGGTCAGTGCCTTGTCAGAATATGCAGCTATCATGTTTTTTTTATGAAGGGTTCATAGATTATGACTGCTTCACTCAACATCAAACCAGTTTGATTTAATTATAAGAAGTCATACTGGGGGAGGGATTGGGAGCAGCCTTACTTCACACGGTACACAGAGGACAGTGTCGAAACAACTATCACACGTTCATTGGCATTGCTGTTAAGAAACGCGCCGTCAACTGCACCTGAGATTCACTGACACGCGCTCATCAATAACCTACTGTATGTGAGAACTTGTCAGCAAAGTGAAACAACATTTGTTTCAATTTACACATACGCTATAAATGTAGAAGTCGGAAAACACCCAAGGCATTAAATCACCGACAGACAAAACAAAGCTTGGAGATTTAACAGTTTAACAGCTGCAAACCAGAAGCTGTACAACAAGGAAAGCAGATCCCTCATATAGGAGAAGCTTCAACCAGTGAGCAAACAGTTTCCATCGCATTATATAGAATGGTTTTAAATCATGGTAAATGTTTCTCAACACTTGAAAGACGGATATATATATTAATTAGGAAAAAACTTCAATTAAGACACAAGAGACGCCTTCCTAATCAAACATATGCTACCAGGCTTGTGTTAAACCGAGCTTTTAATGACATCGTTTTCTGGCCCTGGCAAAACAAAATACAGGTCAGCCAAGGTAACACGTGTCCAAAGCTTTGTTTCGTTAAAAAATCACATTAAATGCTGCTACGTGATTTTCCTGTGGTCGTTCACGTGAGGCTGAACAGTATGTCACCACTGTTTGACTGAGCCGCCAGATGTTCCACTGATGGGAAGGAGTCCGGTGACATACGTTAGAGGGTAGTGTGTTAAAACGACGAATGAAAAGTGTAAATACTCTATTTGACTTCAGTATTTGTCCTGAAACTCAGGGGTTATATATTCAATCTTGTTTCATTTTTTAATTTAAATTTTCTATGGAAACCAGCACAAGTTACCTTGTTACTGGCAGGAACACCAGACTGAGTCAGCTTCGAGGTGTTGCTGTGAAATGACACTTGTAACACAAACCCTTAATAGCACTGAAGTAACTGAGGCTGAATTCTTGCATATTGAGTGTTGAATGTTGCAGTAAATGTATGCTTGTGAAAAATATGTTGCTGTTCCTAATTATTTAATTTTCATAATATATAAAGCCACAGACGCGGGGGGGCAGAACTTTAAAGGCATTTCTTTTGCATTTTCTTTTAAGCACACACTATTGGTCTATTTGTGCCTTATATACTCCTGTTTGAATGTGGTATTATGTCCATGTGGTACAAATTGTAGTGAAGTATTTTGCTTTTATGCCCTTCAACCAAAGTAATGCACACAAACCTGGTCATTAGTCCCACTACTATATGTGACCAGTTATATGCCATATACTGTACATCAGCCATGTTATTATTATGCAAAATAATATTTATTTTTACTTAAATGTGTGATTAAAACTATTATTTATCCTCGTGCGATAATACAATAGTGGGGAAACCAAGTGTTTCGTTTTCTTATGATGATCACTTTCACTGCATTCAGTGCACTCTGCAAAGGGGCGGTCCCTCCTCAGATTGAAAAATGTTTGATCAAAAATGTTACGCTCAACAGGCAGTCCAGAGCTGTGTGTTACATGTGGTATGTTGTTTGTTAACATGAACTGAATATAGCGTTGCACAAGTAATCTGCTCTTTTGTAGAATGTGCTCAAAGCTCTTTCTGATCCCCTGACAAAAAAAGTCAATTTGTCAAAGCACATTAACTCAGTGTTTCTTCACCAGAGGTGGGGTTTGTAAATAAATAAAATATAAATGAATAATTAGTAATGTGAGATTTGGGGAAATTTTTGGATTAGTTGGCTTTAAAAGGTCAATATTCCACTGGTTTCCCTCTTCATGTGTGCTGAGCTGGGCTGATCTGACGGGTACAGGTTTCTACTGTTAGGTAGGAGTTGCGGCTGTGAACAGAAGGAGTTCCCATTCAGTGGATGCAAATATTACTTCCCTAAATGGGAATTGTGTGGTTTAAGGTGACATAAAGTTTATTATTGCCGATTAACTGGAGACCAGGAATAGCATGCATAAACTTCATAGTGTTTACCTCACCAGAAATCCACAACATACATAGTTGCTTCTCAAAAGACAATAGCAACACAAAGGAAACACTGACGACTTGTACAGCAGCTAACAGAAACAGCATTTATTTGCTACGGCAGAATATTAGAAAGTGAACACCTCCACAATCACTGTCTGATTAATGAAACGGCATGTTTCGTCACCCTCTCGTTTTCCGAGTTGCTCCCCCACTGTGAGTTACGGAGATGCTCCTCTGCATTGACTATGCATTCTCACAGAGCGCGAGTGCGTGATCATCCTTTGTGCCGCTGGTAGGACGTGCAGCGATGCTTGTTGTGCTGCAGTGTGAGAGCCACTGTCGTGATGGAACTGGATGCTTCACTTTCACCACGTTTCAAATAAAACCCAAGGCTGATGACTGTGTATGTGTGCCTCCTCTAATTCTTCCTGTGAGCTCACAGATATTGTAAGGAAACCGACAGTAGGCCACAGTGCCCACACGGCCACAAACACATTCGCTAATATTCAATTTTCCCTTATTCTGCAGCTTCAGTGAACAGTGTAACAAATGTTAATGACATTACTGGATCCTGCTGAGGCTTTGTAAGCAGACGTGTGTAAGTGTGATTGCGAGAAAAGTAGGGTCATCAACTGAAACCACAACAACTAGCGAAGCCATTAGTCAGGATGACTGACTGGATAGTTGTGGCGGAATGATCCTTTTTTTATTTTTTGCCTTACCCTCTGCCATTTTACAGTCTATTAATACCACAGGGAGAAGTGACATTAGCTTGTCTTCTTAACGGCCTTTTAATGAATTGTTTATGCCTGGTTTAATGATGTATATTGTGGCCCTGTAATGTGCCCTAATGACGGAGAACGAGACGGCCTCAGCTGAAGTATTAATTTGAACTGCCTCCCCAATGATTATTCCTCAGCCACCAACAACATCACCACCACCACCACCACCTCCACCGCTGCTGCTGCTGCTGCTGCTGCTGCTGCTGAACGTGATTCATGGAGGCTTTCCGCTCTGCGCTACAGCTTGATTTCTTGCTGTCACGCTCCTCCATGAGCCTGATGTATCCGGGGGGGGATCCGCAGCAATTAGTTCAGCCTTTTATTTGTCTTTCAATAGCTCACAGACGTAGCTTGATGAATCTGCAGGGAGAATATATGGGTAGAAATGTTGTGATAAGTTCCACAATGAAATCGAAGACAAGGGTACGCGGGGCCCCAGACTGCCATTGTCGCCTTCACTGTCCACAAACCACATGAGCAACACCAGGACATACCTCGACAACTATGGCAGCACCCCCAGGTGCAGCAGCAGTCCTCCCTTCAGTGAGACGTGTCTGCAGAGTGCTGTGGTCTGCCTCCGCTGAGCCCTCCTCAGGCTGGGACTCGACAGGCTTCAGACCTGCCTGAGGGAGGCCTCGCTGTGATGATACCTATCATTATGTGGCTTGGTGTTCCTTCTCTAGTTTCCCAGCTTAGACAGTAATAACGAAGATGTCCCTGTCAGTCCTCACATCGCTCTGTCTGAAGCGTGTTATTTTGGATTGGTTTTAAGGATACAGAGAATGTCAGCGCTGAGTTTCTTAAATCCATCTAAATACTATAATCTGTAGGTTGGTTTTCGAAGCGGTGGAGTTTCTTTAGCCATGTCTGACTCTGTGAGGGTGAACTTTCATTTGTACAAGTTGTCGAACTGTGATGCCTTTCTATAGTTACTCTAAATGAGTCACACCACAGCTGAGGCATGTTTGTACCTCTAATCTGATGCTAGTGGTGCCGACGCGTCCTATAGGTATAAGTCCTATTGCTTCCTGGTACAGCAGGTCTTTGGATGTCCCCTTGATAACAGTAACAGTAAAGCAGAACTTCTCAACCTCATCCTGTTTTTGACCCCTTAAAATGAAGCAAGGTCAACTCACGGAACTAGTTGTGACCTCAGTGTGGAAGTGAGTCGTGGAGCATTCACATTATTTCTTCTCTTGTTTTGTGCCATGAAGACCATCAGCAACGCGGACGTAGAGGCACAGACAATCTGAATCACTATAGTCTGGACTTCACTTTATCAGAAAAACATGGCAGCTACTGATTTTAATGATGGCTGAGAAAAGGGTCATTTTCTAGGACATGTGTGCAGTTCACCCTACATGAAGTTTATTTCTATACTAAGTTCTGGAAACCAATGAAAAGCAAAGAAAAACAAACCACAAAAACCTGTAAACTGTAAATAAATTATATATCTGCATTCAACTTGATTGTTTATTGCACAGTTCCTCTATATTTATACCTTCATAGTTTTGATTTATACTATTACAGATGACACCTCGACACAAGCTTTTCCTGAGCTTTCAGCGCATCTCACTGTGGTGAGCCGGTTTCATTTATTGAAGACAACCTTGAGATGCATTTGAAACGTTTAAAATGTGACAAAGTTTTGTGGGATGTGCATTTTAATTTGACGTAGCATCACTTCCTCCTCGTAAACTTGTAAACTCTCCTGCCTGTTGTCCATCTGAAGCTTCCTGTTCTGTCAGCAGCCCTAAACATTTGGAGACCTTAGAGGCTCGGGCACAGACGGCCGAGCAATTATAGCCCGAATAATTATGCACTGAAGGGGAGACACGATTCGCCCCACTGATCAGCAAAGTTCATGTGAAGTTATAATTAAACAATAACTGCCTCACAAATGAACGCTGGCGCACATTTGTGTACTTAAGTGTGCAAAGTGTAATTAGCTGCGATGCATCTGAGTGAGATTGAAGAACAACAATGTCAAATGGTGGAATTATGTTCAGCTCGCGAGCTTGTATCACTGTTGTCTGCGGGCTGGGGTGAGGAGGAGGAGGAGGTGGTGGTGTGAGCTGAGAGAGAGAGAGAGACCGATTGAACAAGTGATTGATACAGAAGGCTGATTCATCTTCACATGATTCAGAGATGGACATGATGTTTGACAGGGAGACTTTGTACAAGGACATTAGATTAAGATCTCTGGGGGGTAAATAAAGTTAGCCACAAAAACATTCATTTTCAAAATTAATTAGACCCCAGGAAATCATATTGAAACACTGTGATGCTGCACACAGTGTTAAATGACATGATGTGCTCGGAGTAAGATTGTGTCCTAATGTTAAACAGAGAGAGCTGCATCTGCCTGGTATTGTTCACAGCAAATCTGCGCGCTCCTATTAAAATCTTTTCTTTTAGTGAGAGTGCTGACACAGCTTTGCTGGTTTTTACTTAGCAATATATAATTTAAAAAAAACAATGGCCATCATGAGTTTTTATGACTCGATATCCTGAAAGGTGAGAATAACGTTGACAGTGGTTCTGTTATATATTCAAATGCGTCAGTAATCTGATCAGTGTCCACAACATCAGCACCTTAAAACAGTAGCAGCTCAGTGGAGGCTCACAGCTTGTTCTGTTTGACCAACAACAACAACATTGAGAAGAAGAAACTTATAAAGAAACAAAGCAGAAAGGTGATCCTGATGCTGTTGTTCTGGTAGTGGTAGTGTTATTATCCAGGGTGATAATCAGTCAGTAATGGAATTAATTTACGCTTTTATCCAAAGCGACTTACAGGGAGCTAGCGCTGAGTGTCTGGCTCAGGGACACACCTGGTGGGGGATGAACTAGGAGTCAGACAGGATTCGAACCTGCGACCTTCGACACTCCAGTCTGACGCTTAACCCATTGAGCTATCAGGCCGCCATGTATGAAATATTCTCCGTGTGTGCATGAAGTCAGCAGAACACTAAACTAAAGAAAACCACAAAAAAACACAGAGCAGCAAGTCTTTTCTACAGAGCTTTATCTGCATGTTCTCACTCATTTTGATTGTGTTGAGTAAAAAAATGTAATTCCTCAACTTTGATGCTTTGCTCTCGTCCACAACAGACTCTAGTAGCTGCTGTAGAGCCTCTCCTCCTTTTTGGATAGTATGTATTCAAATTACCTGGATTTCTTTTTTTTTCATTAAAATGCTAAACAATCCCCCAACCTTTCAAAATAAAATACGAACAAGGAATAGCAGTGGTGTGTGTTTGTACTGAATGTGGAATTTATTATTATTATTTAAATTATTAGCTAAATGTTTCTGCATCAGCTCCTCACACAGGCCACTTCTGTCACAAGGGAATGATTTCCAGAAAGGTTTAAGGATGTTTTACATTTGTGACCCCAGATCAGTATCACAACACACCCTCGGGTCATGATGGTGCCGCTAGATGGCGCAAGAGCACCGATCATTCCTCTTTGCGGCGTCTCCACAGCTCCGTCAGCTCCACAGCAGAGCAGCTTTTTTTTCATCTCGGGAGCCTAATGGGAAATTTCAAGTCACCTAAATAAAGAGGAAGGTGTAATTAACGCGACGCGCTATTAATTGCATCTGCTGGGGAGCGGATGAAGGGCGAGAGGGCGCACTTTTTTTGATTACTGGTCTCCACAAAAGTCAACTTCGGAGATCAGAGAGAGGGCTTCGTCCAAATGGCAGGTCAAACGGCCGCGATGGTGATGCAGAGAGGGGCGTCTTTTATTTCCCTGCTGCAACCAGTGACTCGCTGTGCACCAGCATCTACTGTGTTAGGAGGAAAAGCCACGGTATTTAAATAATAATCATTATTATTATTGCTTTTGATTAAAACAAGGACACCAGGACCAACAGGGTCATTTAAAATTCACTTTTTACATCGACAGTGACAACGCCGCCATAAAAACAAATAAATAGTAAATGCAGTAAAATCATTTAGATTTCCCTCACTTCTCAAATAAAGACACAAATAAATCACCCCCCTGTTTTGTTTATGATCAGGTTAATTGGTCATAAATGAGCGATCAGATGGCCTATTGATTCCCCATTGATCCTCCTCGTTTGCCTGTTACTGCTGAGGCGTGTTCATCTCACTCTCACTTCATCCACGGGCTCACCTTCTCACACTCAGCCGGCATGTCGGGCAAAGCGGGGAGAGGGATCCCATTTGTAATTAAAATGATTAAGACAACCACAGAGGGCAGCACATTTTCACCTGTTTTAGGTACAAGTGTCGGGGAAATACCAACGTTACATGTGGCTGTGTGCCTCCAAACAAAATGACTGAAATAGGTGTGTGTGGAAATATTAAAGAGAAATTCTGCATGAAAAAAGGTCACCACTGACTTTTTCTAAACATTTTGTCGTCTATTGATCCAGGACTTTGTGCTATTATTGGAATTTCTGATAGACTAAATTCAATCTTATGAATAAAAAGAAAACATTTTGTCTGTGGTGCATTTATAGTCGCAGGTTATGTGATTGTTGTTGCTCCTAAAGGAAGAATATGTGGTATTTTGTGTGATTGTTTTATGTTTACAATGCTGCGAGCACACAGCAGGGAAATAAGCCATTAAACTCTAAATAAAAGAGCAGTGAAATCAAAATACTACCGTGTAGGACCCCTGACAGCCTCCCCACAGACCGCTATCGGCCCTCGGACCCCGTTTTGGGAACCCCCTAATTTAAGCTGAGATGGAAGCTGTGGGTTTCCCAGCTAAAGCCAGTCCATTGCAAAGCAGCCTGGAGCAAAAACAACCCATCATCGACTCCTAATCTTCCATTCTTCAACCCTGCTTTTTCTCTCAACCATTAATTCCACACAAACCAATAAAGTCCAGGGTGAAGACAGCATCTGTGTTTTCTTTATCCGTCAGGTACGTGGTGAATGAATAGAAAAAAAACATTTAGCCTGGGCGTTGGAAAAAAGCTGTTTAATATCAACCCCATTATTTAAAAATGTGCAAGTCCGTTGTTCATGTGTCAAGTGATGAAACACCTGCAGGCGTTTCTCACCTCTGCTTTATATCTACCCCAAGTTCATCCAGTGAAGAAATGACATAGCCTATACCCCCCCCCCCCCAAACAAACCCAAACGACTGGTTTAACAAGCAAGTGAACAAAAAAAAACAGCAAGAAAACAGCCTCGGATTGCTACAGGTCTACATCCCACATCTTGGATTTCCAGCGAATTATGACTTGGATCGATTCATTAAAGCTACTGAGAAAAGATTTCAATACCATGACGTGTTCAGTGAGGAAAAACAGGACGAGGGGAAAAAAGGAAAAGCTCTTTCCACGTGAGAGAGGAAGAAACACACAAAGTCCCTGGATATCTGTCATTGCATAAAATAAAAAGCAAGCTACTTGTTGGGAGAACAGATGTATATACATTTACCGGTGACGGTCCAGGCTGTGGCAAAAAAAAAATAAAATCTCTAACGAATCTCTTCGCCCCTACAAAACAAAAGCCTCCTCGTTGTCATCTCACATATAGGTTATCTCGCACTTTGTGTCATCTATAAAAGCCATCGTAGAATAAATTACAATCTCATTAACAAAAGCAAAAATAGAAAATGAAATGTCTACGAGCAAATAAGCCCGTAATAAAGCAACATAGACGAAGATAAACAAAATGGCTGAAATGAAATGCATGGCAACAACCTCACGTGAATATCAATAATAATATTAATAATAATAATAATAATTTGGATTCTATGCTGCTTTTTTTGGAATGTCATTAAACTGTATTTTGAAAATAAATGTAAAGGCCTTATTATCATTACATTTTTCTTTCTATTCAAGCTGTAATAATGATGTTAATCTCCGTCTTTATTCTCCCTGGGTCTGATTCATTTATAGATTACTAATCTGAATTCAGTCCCATAAATAAGCAATACATTTTGACTGGAAACACAATCTAATGGAATTTCAGTGCGGACATCAAAAGCCAAAACAAAACTCCAGAGACAATTTCAACAAATTCAACCGATTTCACATCACATGGATTTCAAAAAATAAAAACGAGCCAAAACAAAACGCGCCACAGAAAATTATTTAACCGCAAAATTTTGGCAGTAAAATGAACGTCAGATAGCAGACAAATACAAGGCAGTAGGCAGGCTGTGAAGGAAATCTGGATTTTATGAACTCAACCTGATGGTTTCTGAAAACATCAATCCAAAAAGTGCCCCAGTGAAGAAAGAAAGAAAAGGGATTAAGCCATGACTTTTAGAGTTATACAATATTTACAAAAGTGGATCCAAATATTCTGTGAGAGTTGGTGACATATATTTTTGTAGATACCTATATATCTATAGCCCATCTCGTTGAGGAAAAGTGCCAGATAATCCAAAGAGTCGCCACGGAGCCCTACCTGGAGCCGGGAGACTCTCTGAGGGAGGACACTGTGCGTTCAGCGCTCGTTGTCTCGGAACTAGAATGGCCTTTTTGTCTCGTGACAGAGGTCATAGCACGTCGCTGCACTCAGGCCAATTATTCAGAAGTTTAGCCATGGAGCTGCATGTGGGTCCTCAAATAATAAGAACAGTGATAATAACAATAAGAAGAAGCTGTTTCGTAACTAAATGCTGACCCCAGTCCTCATACATTAAATAGGAACCGACTGGCCTGCACGTTCCCAGCAGTGCTTAGAATGCACAGCGGCTCTGGCTGACAGATGGGACTCAGGCGATGCTCACCCCCAGCTGGACTCCACTGGACTGGCCTCCAGTTTACTCCATCAACGCAGCTCCTTTGACCTTTGTGCGCCACTCACCCATTACTGCCGGACGCGCAATTTAGAGCTACAAAACTAAACGTCCTTTCCTCTGCCTCCACCTTTTTACGCACAGGAAAAAACACTGTGTCGGATTCGATAGAAAAGTGGCGAATGGAAACCATTCAGCTATGCGCTTCATCTAAGACCAGGTGCCCTCCTCCCCCTCCCTCTTTTTTCGTCAAGTATGATTTCAATACACAATAGGGGCTACACCTTGAAACTGCGTCGACTGGAGTCACAGTGCTGGGCATGAATCCTCGAAGAACACAACACAGTTGTGTTCCTCCTTTAGCTCTGGGAGAGGAAAAAAATGTCCTGTCCTCACAAATTTTCCATTTTCAGATATTCACTGCAGATATTGTGTAAGTACTCACTCCAATCTATTATACATAAAACACCCACTATATTATTTCATAGTCCAGTGATTTATATATAACCTTGGGGATAAATAAAAAGGATAAACAAGTCCTGGCGGAGCGATCCAGTAGAGTTCATTGGACCGGGGTCTGGACCCCGTGGTGCGGCGGCGTGTCCCCGTACACATCCTCGCTCCCTTGCAGAGGTCCTCCGGGAGGGGTCATGCGTTTCTCCTTCTGTCTCCTGTTACAAAACCAAACCCTAACCACTTCTTTCTCCAGGTGCAGACTGTCCGCCAAGGTGATTATTTCCGACGCTGCGGGTTTGGGGCACTTCAAAAAATGGCTCTCCAAAGCTCCCTTTACGCTTACCTCAATAGAAGTCCGTTTTTTCCTTTTCCGTCCCTGCGCCGCGATTTTGTCCAGGCTGGTTGGGCTCCCCGAGGTAGAGTCCGCCTCCTCCAGCCACTTGTTCAACAGAGGCTTCAGCTTGCACATGTTTTTGAAGCTGAGCTGCAGGGCCTCAAACCTGCATATTGTGGTTTGGGAAAACACATTTCCGTACAGGGTCCCCAAGGCGAGTCCCACGTCCGCCTGCGTGAAGCCCAGCTTGATCCTCCGCTGTTTAAACTGCTTGGCAAACTGCTCCAAGTCGTCCGACGTCGGCGTATCCTCGTCCGAGTGGTCGTGGTGGCTCTGGGGTCGGTGCTGGTGCTGATGCTGGGAGGGAGGGTGTCCGTGTTCGCTGAGGTGCGGGCTGTGGTGCTCGTCATGACTGTCTCTTAGGTTGTGGTGGTGCATCCCCTGCCCGCTGCCTGGTATCAGCCCGTTCACGCTGAAGCCCGGCTGGGAGTAAATAAGGCTTTGGCCGTTTGTCGTCGCCATGCTCGGTATGTGCGCCGCGGTGGTGGTTCTCCACGCCCGGGCGTCGTGGTGGTTCCCGTGCGTCTGGTGCACCAGGTGGGGCGGTCGCGACTGGTGCTGTAGGTTGCTGCTGGAGTTGTGCATCTCATCCCGTGCGCCCTGCACAGCGGGTTTGATGTCCTGCTCTGCGCCGAGCGGGCTAGAGGACCACGGGGCTCCATCTCCGTGGGACAGCGCAGTGATCCACTGGTGTGCGTGGCTGAGCGTGTGGCTGTTGCTCTGCAGCGGGTACTCGCTCTGCAACAGGCTCTGCGCGTCCCGGTACGCCGTGGCTTGCTGCATGCTGCCGGGCTCCGAGTGCACGATGGATGCGCTGGAGGTGAGTATGTTGTAGTGGTTAGACGCTGCGGTCGCCATGACTCTCGGAGCCGGACTGGTCGCTCTTATTAAAGGAACCTCGCATTTGACAGATCCCCTCCTGCCCACTGGCGGCTCCCAGGCGCTCTGCCAAGTGGACGCCGAGGCGCACCTGGACTCCGCCCCGCCTCCGCCGCTCATTGGATGTCAAAAGATGATGGACGTGGTTACCAAGAGCAACGACGCGACCATTGGCTACGGGGAAATCTCCACAAACACTACTCTCTTTGTTAGAGAGTGAGAGTTGAAGGCTCCCGTGGAAGCGGAGAGCCGGAGTGCAGCATGGGGAGACGGAGCACCGGGATCAGCAGTGCAACTGTAAGATACAGTGGATTTACTTTGATAATCATGTTCTATCGAGACTGAGGCTGTAGGTAGGACAGATCCATACGACCAGAGTTTTCTTTATTGAGAAAATTAGTTCTAAAGCTCTGCTGTAGTTGTTTATTTAGACTGAGTGTATTCTGCGCACGTTTATTATATTAAATGTGATCCGAAATGTTTGTGCAACATCCTGATTTGATCAGACAATGTCAACTCTTTCAGTGCAACACATACAAATATTTTCAGATGACAGATCAATTTTGGTGGATGACAGAGACGCATGTTGAGAAAAACACATGTTATTTACTGGACCCGTTTGTAAGAACTGTTGAGGTGCTTAGAATAATTATATTGTTTCACATTTGCATGTTGGAAAACGACAGACACGGTGACACGCGAATGTTTTGAGATGTAGGAGGAATAAAACTATATAATTTTGCTTTCGACATTGAGGTTTATGGAGTTGGGAAGAGCTCATGCACGTTGTAATGCAAATTGATTTTTGCGTATTAAAAAGAAATCATTCCTGGCAAAATTATAAATAATAACTAGGATCAAATTAAAATGAATTAAATTAACTAATTTCGTGATATAGCTGCCCCCTTTATACTGTATGTTCTAATTATACATACAGGTTTTATAATTTAAGACCTCTGTCATTTGAAAAACAAACAGCTACACACACCAGTGTCTTTTCTTGTTTGTATCATGTGTGCATTAAGTTTATGAATCTTTTTAAATCTCTCTATTAATCTCATAATTATTTGCATTTACTCCAGAAATTTTCTTTATTGCATTGTTGCTTTAAATCTTTCATAGGTATCGATGTGGAAATTTTACCATCATCATAACGTAAACAAATCAGCTGTCAATTCTAGTAAAAGGAAAGTTTTAGTAGGAGTGGCTACACACAGGAAAAGATGAAGTTGACTTTCTATTCATAGCATGAATGACCTATACGATTTGGTGACTTTGTTTAGTTGAAGTGTTCCTGGAGGATTTTGTGTGCTTCTAAATAGGTGTTTACAGCACTGTAAAGGATCAATACGGGACCATTAGAGTGTGGTGAAACAGCACTGACAGCCTTCCAGGATTTTTTACATCACCAACAGAGATTTAGAAATTATTAGCTGGTCTTATATCCAACTATTTTAGAGGTTAATAGTGTGTGTGAAAAGCCTCTCTGGCTGCTCATCACCACTAAAGTGAGGATACAAGTGAAGGGGAGGATTAAGTCCAGACTCAGGCTTCAAGTCCAGGCCAGGGAGGCCAGGTTTCCATCCCACCCCAGCTGTCGTCCCCCCGGTGTCAGCTTCAGGGACCAAGACTTTGTCCAGAGAGGGGACATTCCTGGCCGACCGCTGCTGGTTGCCATAGGGAGAGGTAAATGAAACAACAGCAGTTGCGTCGCTGCTTCCCCCCTCCTGTTCCTGGACTGTCTAAAGGCCTCTATTTAGAGAGGCTCTCTGGTGGGGGGACAAAGCCTTCACAGGGATAAAGGAGGGAGGAGTAGAGTGCACAAGGCCCCGAGAGGGAGAAAGAGCTTGAAAACCTAAAAAAGATTACGTCTGTCCTCAAAGCTGCTCACCACACTGCATGAGCTAAAACTGGGTGAAAAATGGCAATACAACAGAAATCCTACACAGCACTGTGTATGTGCAAGTTAGTGTTGCTAGTGAATATTAAAAGGCATTAATAATTCCCACTGTATACATGCAATTATAGGGCACTTTTGGTTAGTCTACAGCATATAACAATTCAGTCCCCCAGAAATAAAGTAATACATACTGCCCACAAATTAAACCAATAAATCAATGCAGACAGTTCTTCAATATCCACATTTTAAAACTTCTAAACTATGCAAATGACTGGAACTGTAATTAAAGATTTTATTTAATAACCTGGACCTATAGCAGCAGAATTAAAATGCAATAAAAAAGCAATTATTAAAGAAACATTTTCATCAAAAATACTCAAAATGCGCGGTGAAAATAGAAAAGTCTGCACAAACTCACGCATCATTCTTAGACATGGTAATTTATTCAAAAAGTTCACACAGGGACACACGTCATGTGTGCAGGCTGAAGTCTGTGAACAATACAGGGACATGGAACAAAGGGCGAGCGCTAATTGTAAAATGTTCTTTACTTTCCGCTTTATTTTCCTGGACGGCATGATTGCATGTCCTGATTCAAGTTGCAGCTTCCCTATTCGTCACGACGCTGCTTTAGTGGACAAATAAACACATTTCTAATCACTGATGTTATTAACAATAAATGTGAGTTAACTGTAATAATCTTAGAAGAACTTTAGGGCAACGGAATTGTAAATCCTCTAGCATTCACGCTTTGAAGTCACACTGTGAATCCCTCCAAACGTACATTTCCAATATTAGATTTAAACATGAGATTGGTGATTGCTACGATCTGTAGTTAACACACACGCCTTTTATTGCAAGCAGAAGACAGCAGTAATTACAAGTCACTTTTTAGATGTTGTTGCTTTGTTTACATTAGGCCTAATATATGTAAACAGGGATAGAAACCAGGCCTGTGAGAATCAGCTGAGAAGAGCACAAATATGCTCATAGTCCACGTATAAGTCTGTCTTCAATTAAGTATTACTGATTGGGCCTTTAATGGAGCTCATTTCATAGGCTAATAATCCTTTATGGATGTGAATCCAGCTGCACTCACACAGCACATGACGCTGCCAGGATTTAAGTCATACTAGGAAAAGTTTCCAGGCACGGTTCAGTAATTCATTCTGGTAATACTGAACATTATTGTGGTGTAACATTGAAATCGGCCAAATCAAAAGAACATTGTGGTAATTAGGCTGTAATTCAAGGAATTACCACATCACCACACAGGCTTAAATAGTCGTGTTGGGAGAAACGCAAAGCACATTATTTTAATGGTGTAATATGCAAACTATGGCTCGTTTCAATTACATGGCTTAACAATGCATAAATGATGCGAGCCGAGTTATTTGGACTGCAGGGTCCTCAGTTATTCAATCACTCGCAGGGGCCAATGTTAGGGGCCATGTTGTCTTCCTCTCGTACTGTAGAAACCCAGAGCTGAGCACAGAAGGGCCGCTGCCAAACTACGTTTAAGGGAATAAAAATGAACAGCAGAGAATGTAAGCGTTAAATTAACAGTAGGATAATTATATGACCCGTGTGCTGTAAAGATTCAATTTCTAACGCTCTAATTAGGCGACTGTCTCCCCATACATCAGCTCACATCCCTCTGCCAAATTCTCACCAGAAAGCATCCTGTGAGCGGAAATAATTAGATTTTATTAAGACACGGCTCGTGTAATAACGAAATCAAAAGACTGGCTGGTTAAGTGTGATGTGTTTTTAAAATCATTGATTGATCCACGCACACAGTCCACTGAGTCCCATTTAAGGACAAGGACAGTTGAGTCCAAACTAGAGGCTGGGACAGGACCTGTCTAGATGTCTGACTGTATTAACCCATTTAATGAACCGTCGCCTGTAGAGGGAAGCTACAGTCACTCGTGAAAGGAATATAATCGGTCTTTAGTTATATTTCAGTCCTGGACTCTGAGCTGATCTGAGCTTTGCATCAACACCACTAGTTTGAAGTCAACCATACTCCAGTATTGTTGCACACTGGAAAATGTTCAACATCCAGTGCACATACGCTGGAGAATTAAACTTTCAGTGTAGTTACACTGCAAAGATTCTATATTTCATTGATGTTATTGTACTTTTTGTGTGGAAAAAACACATGAAATTACTTTTTTCCATGCAATGCATTTATAAATATCATAAAACATGTCTTAAAAGCCCAAAGATAATCACTTTACTATCACAGAAACCGAATAAAAGCAGCACAACGAGAGAGGTTAGAGTCATAGAACACATAAAATGTAAGCAATTATTAAATGGTTGCAGATACAGTCTCTGTCGATCAACTGATGGTTGCATCTCTTTGTGCGCTGCGTGGATAGATATGCCCCTAGTGAGTGCTGCTCCAATCTCTGGACTGTTACTGTAGGACATAAAATACAAGCAGCAATAATAATAGCAGTAGAAGTACAATTATATGTTTAAGAGTGCCACTTGCAGACTCGTCTCATCCTTGGGGAACAATTGTGACTAAATGAACATTCTCTTACTTCGCTTCTTCCGCCAGTAACAACTTTGATTTGTTTGCAGCATACAATATGGAAAATCCAAACTCCGAAGGATTTCGCCAATATCCCCAAATATGTACAGAAGTATCCTCAAAACGAAAGATATCCTGGCTTTATTTAACGATAGAAGCAAAACAGTAAATACATTTCATCCGAACGCAGGCATTTTCTTGCGAACTAATAACAGAGATGTCATGTGGCTGAGGTTTTATTTCAGATTAGCTGTTCACATATCAATAATTCTCGCTCAGGCCTGTTTTATGTCTTACATAACGGCCGCCGGCCCACGCCTTTCATCCTTACTGTAATTGTTGTGTGCATCAAAGGGAGCGTGATTGACAGGCTGTATGGGAGGATTAATACAGTGGGTGAGTGACGACACACACAGGGGAGGGTGAGAGGAGAGAGAGAGCAAGACGCGGGGTGAAAAGAAGGAGAATGAGGGAAAAGTAGTGGAGGACAAAAAGTGGGGAGAGAGTTAACGAGAGGGAGAGCATTAATTGTGCGCATTGTGCCGGGGCTCTTTTGCTGAGTGTGGCTGTCGAGGTGCGGGCGCTAACCCCTCCAGCAGCCCGTGATCTGAGCCAACTCTCAGACTGCTGTATTCCAATGCAATTAGGCCACTCAAAGGCCTGCTTAAAGCTGCACCCCCATCTCACACACTCACACACACACACACACACAGATAGCAACAGCCCCTGTGGGTCCCCTCCATTGTAGCAGGGAGGTGTATTCTGTCCCTCTTTGAGGCCCTGGATGAAGAGACCACCCCTGGAAGCCAAAAAAGGGAAGGATTACCTCTCTTTCTGTCCCTCTGTCTTTCTCCCATTCTGTAGCTTTATTTTTCTCTCTTTCTGGTTAAAGAGTTCACCACCAAAGTCTTTGAGCTCAGGCGAGCACAGGGAAGCGCTTTGGTTAGCTCCTCCAAAGAGGCACAACTTGGAGTTGGAGGAAACAGAAGAGACATTTCCGTGATGGATGTCATTGTGGGACTGCTTTAGCAATAGCACTTCCTTCTCCCTCTTTCATTATTCATACAGTCATATATTTCAACAAGTGGCGCGGGGCGTGTAGCTCACTGGCTTGTCCCTGTCAGCATCATCAGCCTCAGTCAGTCACTCCTCTCAGAGAAAGCTCTTCATGATAGCAGGGTTCTCTTGGCTGGGTTTCAACGTGTCTCATTCCCCAGAAAGCATTTAAAGCAGATTACCAACCTCCCGCGGCCCCCCCCCCCCAAACCCCCACCCACAAATAAGAAAAGAGAGGAAAAAAAAAACTGGCACATTAACACCTGCAATACTACTCAATGGCATCAACAGATTAACAAGGTAATCCACACAATGAGGTCTTTGATTCGTGTGGGTTGGCAGCCAGTGACGCCAGGCATAATGCACGCTGTTATTTCAGAGCGTCCCAGCACGTGAAAACCTGGCAGAAGCCATTCCCTCTTTTTGTCTCTCCTCGCATGAGCTTCTGAAGGTTTTTAACTCGTGCAGCTGGTGTGTTTGCCCGTTTCCTTGTCAGTGAAATAACCTGCTGGCTGCTCCTGTGGCACATGTGAAAAGAGAAGGGGAGGAATCAGAGGCTTTCTGAAGGCTGTTTAAACAGCAGGGCTGAGGAGCCACCCCACCCCATTTTTCTGCATAAGGACGTGTGTATAGGATGAGTGTATGCGTGTGTGTGACAGAGCTTGCGGTCCCATCGCTCATGTGCGCCTCGATTAGCCCCACGTGCCTCGTTCGTCAGACGTGGAGGCAGAGCAGATGGTGGGGGACGCACCGTGTTACCACGCTGCGGCACAATGTAACACTGCCCTAATTAAAACATCAATACTGCCCTGTCAATACGCTACTGCTACTTTACAAAACACCGCAACCTACAGACCTGCACTTGACGGAGAAAACGCCGCCATTGTTCAGACATCTTTGTTTCAAATGGCGACTAAGTAACTTTTCCCCAAACTTCCTCAATTTCCGGTGAAACACCTCACTTGGTCTGTGTTTGTCTGCCGTGTTGTGTTGGTGAAGGAAGCGTGCAGAATAAAAGAGGAGAGAGTTTCCTCTGTAGCATCTCTGCTGCGGTACATTTTTAATGAATTGATAAAAAGTTGAGGGAGCTCACATGGCTGTGATCAGTAATTCGACGCTATCGGAAATTCAGTGGAGAACAGGGAGAAATTAGGCGGCTAAAAATTAATTTGTTATTTGTCCAACTCAATGAGGAGTGACACAGCCCCTTTAATGAATGGGTAATCCATTTCCTATTGCACTGAGCTGAATTCACCCTTCAGTGAAGTGGAAAAAGACAAACATATCTTCAACTAACCTTTGCAACTTCCAAAATCAAGCTAGGAGCAGAGATGAGAGCTGAGACCTGCTCCTGGGACTATTTGCTTTTGGGGAAGGATTTACACTATATGTTTGTGTGTGTTTCTGTGGTGGGAGAGTGATCCAATTTTAAAGCATAGTCAGGAATCAACAATAAATAATAAGTGTTGGCGCTGAAGCTGCACAGTTAAAACACAGTACATGGAATTGATTCATGATCAGTCGACATGTTGCACTTTGAAAATTAACTTTGTTGTTTCTATGTTTCCTCAGTTTCCCGGCGGCTGGCCAGTGCGTTCCTCTGGCTTTGTCCTCGCAGTTCTTTCATGTCGTGGACCTGAAGAGGACAGTTGTTCCGGGACGGTCTGAGATGGCACGAACCTGATCTTCCTCTCCACACCGTCAATGTCAGTCTCACGAAGAACCTTCAGAACAGCGTGGGTTGATCTGGCAGACGACCTCTGTTCAACATTTGGCAGTTGTGACTGTTGGGCATGATGTGAGAGACAAGTGTATGAGAAACGCAAAACCACAGCAGCACAACTGAGCTTCCACACACTGTAAGAACAATCCTAACTATAATATATAATATCAGGCAATTTGCAGGTTATATTTTTCTAATATAACAATATAAAAGCAGGATTTCATAAGGAAAGTAAAAGTGACGTCTTCAATTCGCTTCTTTTGTTGACGAAAAGCCAAAAAGGCGAATTCTCACAATTGGGAAAGTGGAAAAATGTAATGTTGGTAATTGCTGCAAGACAACAATGACTTAAAGGTTCAAAATTACTGGGTGTTTAACGATCACTTCTTTTCATTATCAGTTAATCTGGTGATTTATGAATACTGAAAAATCATCAATTCAAGTTTCTCAGAGTTCAGAATCATATCTTTACAGCTTTATGTTGAAACCCTTATTTAAAATCTCTGTTTTAACATTTTCTCTTACTATTACTAAATGTGCCTGTTGGCAGCTCTAATCAATTTCACCCTTTACATGAATTGATTTAATTTAATATTGCAATTTCATTACATTCATTAAGTCACTGATTTTCAAAATAAAAGCATCCGAGGCTGTGATTTCCTAATGTTTACCTCCCTTTAGGGGGAAAAGCTCCAAAATGCAATAAATTACATTTCTGCAATGCAACCAATCAAATGTTTTTGTTCAAACCTCTTGCCCGGGAAACGCTCAAACTAAGCTCGGTGCCCGTTGCGATCAACCAAAGCTTTCTGTTAAAAACTTGATGATATCAAGCTTGTCCAGAGCCACAGAAGACACGAAACATACAAACTGAAATTAATGAGTAAAATCTGTGAATTGGACCTTTAATCAAGCTATAATGAGCCATGATTTTATTTATAGTTGTTGCTGTATGTTATTGTTAGGACTCCTTGAGGTGCACCATCTGTTGCTCTTCACACCAGCATCACTTGCAGCAGGGGATGTGACTCCTTTGACATTTCTTTTCCCCCTCCTTATGGGTGTCATCAGTGAAAAAACCCGAGAAAACACTCACACACAGAAGAAAAACAAAACCAAACGAAAAAACTAAGCAGGACATGTGCTGTTCAGGGAAATCGCCAACTTTGTGTTGTCAACTAAAAAGACAAGGACAACCAGCTGAATTTGAAATCAACCAAAACGCAGCCCTGTCCATGGGAGCAATGTGCTGACTCTGGTTGGGATTTGATCTTGGCTCAAGTTTTCAGTTAGTGTTGACGTCTTCGAGTTGTGAGGAATCCCAAGCCGGCAGCTTACAGTGGGAGTTTCAGTGATACAGTATTTACAAGGCACAAGGAAGTGGGAGCAGTGCAACAGACGGCACCATACGCCGTGCTTTCAATTATTTTTCACAGCATTCATGAAAATAGAAGCACAGCAGGGAGTGCACTATGAACGACGAAACTATAAAAAGACGTGTGGCGAAACGAGAACTCCCAAGCTAAAATAAATGGTATCATACGCTGTTACCAGTGAAGCTAAGAACTGTACATGTCTCCAACGTGGGAGATCCTGAAATAAACGAGTGGGGAAACAAAAGTGCAGTAAGGCTGAAGGTAAACTTAAAAGTACTAACAGGACTGTTGAACAAGTCATGCACAGGTAGTCAGCCTGTTTAAGGCTATGTTGGTATGAAAATCTGAACGTCCTAATCTGAATAAGACTAGAAGTAGTTTACCTAGTAGCTCTGTGAGGCTAAATGCTAACATGAGAATGTTAACACCGTCTTATTAGGTGTGAATGTAGAGACAACATATAGAACAGAAAACACAAAAAAAGAGTCAGTCCACCTGTCTGGTTGGCTAATTAAGGTTCCAGGTTTCTGTGTGTATGCAGCTGATTGGTCAAGCACCTACAACCTGATACACTGCTGCGCTGACATAAATAGATTTCTTTTCGTGAATGAGACGAAAACAGCTCAGTTGGTGAGAGTGGATCTGCACGTATAGCGCATCAGTTATAGGCTGACCTCATTATGAGCAGGTGACATCATCATGATCGCCAGTTAGCAAAGTTTACTAAATCTGACTACAAATATCATTCAGAGAGGCTCAGAATATGGTTTTCCCTGAGTCCCGGCTGGTCTCTAAGGTCTTATTTACTGGGTGAGACTTTGGCCATCATTTCTCTTGCTATCTATTGTATAACATATCAAACTTGTCCGCTCCCATGTGTTTTTACCCAGGAGTCAATAAAACTACAAAAAACAAAAAATAGTATAAGTGGTAATAAAGTATAAATAGACATCAGATTCAAGGCTCCGCATCGGTAAATTTAGCATACATACATTCAATGTAATGCACAAACGCCTACACGATATCCTTTCCTGCTCTCTGACTCTCCAACAGAAACAGATGACAACCAGCTTTTCCTGGAGCTGATCTGTCTCCTCCCTCAGATGAGAAACCGTAAGTGAAGGAGAAAAAGGAGAGAGCGAGAGAGACTCACAGACAGAGATGTTTGTTTCCCCAACCTGTCCACCGTTTCCGTGGGACGACCCCTTCCCATCCATCCACCCCCCCACCCCCCAGCCTAATGGATCAAACAAAGGACATCATTTGTAGGCCAAGTCTTTTTCTGAGCGCCTCTCTCCTCGGCTCTGCATACCAATCCACTACAGCCCAAGGAAAAAAGCCACACCATGGTATGTGTGTGTGTGTGTGTGTCTAGGCCGGGGGTTGGAAGGTCTGTTTGCCTCTCTGCCAAGCATCGATTTATCCTTTTCTCCAATTTATTTCTCCTCCTTGCTTCTACAATCCATTCAGATGTGCCTCAAGGGGAGGAACTCGGGGTGAAGACGTTGTCAAGCCTCGTCATCGCCTCCTAAAACCTGACTCGAAACTCATCTACAGGCCAGGGGACTGCGTACCTGCTGCAAGGACACGTCGGGCAGCAGCATGCACACAAACAGGACTACATGCTGTCCACTTTGTGTAGTGTAAAGGACACAGATTAAAAGCTTTGATGATTATGGGAGAATAACAGTAAACTATTTGCTTCGCTTTAAACACTGAGCTGAAAGGCGATTCAACACACCACAAAATACCTTCTAATTTCAAAAGAGAGTTCTGCTCTTGTCTTTTCTCCTGCTGTAACAACTGTTGGCGAAGCCAGAATGATGTTTAATTGTTCCACATAATCGGGGCTACAGTCAGTGTATGAGCCGATATGATCAGAATAACAATATCTCAACTGTTGATTCCGCTGTCTGATACCAATCTCTCACCGTATGATTCTGACATTTCCAGATCTTATCAAGGATTTGTATCCTAAAGCCTCGACAGGGGACAAAAGTGTTCAACAGAATTGCTGTATCTGCACAAATCCCGCACACACACACGCGGCTGAGATGTGCGAGACATTCTTCAGTGTCACAGTGAGCGACGCCTGGCACATCCTTACACCTGAAGTTGATCAATGTAGATGTGTCCAGGGGGAAATTGAAATCCATAGGAAATTAGGCGGCACCAGTGATTTATTGGAACAGTAAATCACAGAGGGTGTGTGAAACGTGTGTTTTCCAGCTCTGTGTACAGTCCTGTACCTTGGGTCTGGGTGAGATGATGATATCAGCGCTCCGCACCTTCCTGTCTCTCTCCATTTGGTAGATCCATCGAATCAGGTCCAGAGGAGGGTAACGGTCCCTCTGGTACACTCTGTGAGGGATGGGGTGCTGCAAACCCATGGACACAATACTCTGCAGGGCTCCCTCTGAGGTACAGAAAGACAAAGCAGGAAGTTATTGTTTGGATCTGTCCGAGTAATCGGTTACATTTTATAAGAAACTTTTCAAAATAAAAGTTTTCCAATTATAAAAATATATAATATTTTAAAAAGAATGAAAAAAAGAAACATGTTTCAGGGCTGCTTCTGATGAATCTTTAGTATTTGATACATTTTAATTATTTTGCACTCTAATCCTTTTTCGTAAAATCAAAGCCTCTATTTCTGCATGGCCCACCTTTCCCACACTGGCCTTTACACATACCAGGCTGAGCTGTACTAGTAAAAAGGGGCTCAAACTAATGGTTTAAGCGAATCATAATTCTGTGTTTCATTCCAAAATGTGCTACTTCATGAACAGTGGCACTAGAATGTCCTCGCTTCAGACGGGTTTACTCAGCTTTCTATGTGATCCAAGACAAGCACATCAGAAGAACAGGAGGAAAAGCACAAATATATATCCAACCCCGAGTCCTTGTGTGACTTAGAGGAGACTGCATTCATGCGAGAATGTCCAGATAAATCTAGGAGGCTTCTCTTGGAAATAAAACTGAGATAGTGTGAACCCCCGACTGAAGAATCACTGCCCCATACACACTCCCACGCACTTTCCTTATTTTTTTCCAGGTACACTGCTTGTGCTCTAGCTTGTTTTTGTCCTGCTTTAATTGCTTTTTTTTTGCAGAGAAGAAGAAGTAGAAGACAACAACAAGGCAGCAAGGGCTGCAGCAAATGGAGAGGCTGTAATTGTGAATGGACGCATTCATCTGGAGACGTCGTCCGTGAATTGCGCCGCACAATACCCAGCGCCCGGCTGCTCAGATCACCAACCAGTCACCGAACACACACATGCAGATACACACAGTGAACTCTCAGATCACTGGAGCTCAGAGAAGGAACGTAATCACACCTCCACAAAAAGCAAGACACAGAGGACAGGAGGACAGGAGGAGAGAAGGAGGAGAGGGGACGGTGAAATGGATGTTTCCTACCATTTGGTTTGGGACATAGAACAGAGGAGGCACATCAGATAAAGCCACATGCACACACACGTGAATATATGAAACGAACACAGGGATGCATGCATAGGTCTCCTCTCACACCTACATGAAGCAAACTTGAGCACACAACTACTGCACATCTGCAGAGAAAGCAGGAATACACACACACTCACACACACTTTGACCGACAGGTAGACACAGAAGCACAGACAGACAAACATGTGAAAGTATACACCTTTCAGAGCTCAGAGAGGTGTCTCACAAACCCAACACTTCCCTCTGACTGCTGGAACCTGTAAAACCCACACACATCCCTCAGCCAAGCAAAACTGCCATTAAGGCAGAAAACACACGTAAGAAAGACACAACAAAGCCTACGTGATGGTACATAAAAAAACTCTCATCTCTGTGAGGCGAGATGAGGCACCTGTCAGCAGCTCCTGCTACTACACAGGAACATCAGGAAACAACAACTCAATTAAACACACCATCCCTGTTCAATTACTGCCACATAATCACAGCAATTTACCTTCACTTGCCGCACAGCCACCAAACAAACACACACGGGGCTGAGCACACATGGAGAGGCAGAGAAACAAGCAGACGCCCCGGCTGGAGCTGCAGTTTCATCCTACACATCGCCGTGTAAAGCTCACTGTGTGGTATCTGCAGGGAAACTGGCATAAGACATAAGACGTGGAGGATGTTGGCAGAGAGCTGGTGGACTGCTGATTGAATGTTTCTCTCAAACAATTACATTAGGAAACCTGCACACTACAGTATAGTATTTACAATTAGTTGCATTAGTCGGCAACTTTTTGCTTCCCTCACCTCCAGTGAGTGGGGTCGTTTCTGTCCCCACTGAGACTCACATGTAAAATAATTAAATCATTGCAGTCTCACTGGAGGTCCTCTAGTAATTTCACATCTCTGTAGAAAGCGTCTGTGATCTTTACAAGTTAAACAGACCAAAAAATCCTGACACAGTCTTGACAAAGTTCCTGCTAAATGTTACATACACTCAGTTTGGAAGCTAAGCTATAGGACGTCTTAAATTACAGTGGATAGTTTATGGCCAAAAATGTGTTGGTGACTGTCTTGATGCAATTTTTGGGATTTATGCTTAGGCATTGAGTTCCAGTTAGAGGAAATTACAATGCAACACCTTTAGGATCATAGGATGAATGGGAATTCCTAGACGTCAGCAAATCACGCCGTGCAGGCTAACACCAGTGGCTAAGCTACGTGAAATCACAGCAGTAGAGAGCTGCAGGGGTACAGCAGCATGTTTGGGTGGCGCCTCGCTTTGCTTGGGTGTCGCACAGCTCTGAGACGTTAGCCTTACATGGCCCCAAAAAGCAGCTTTATGCAAAGCTAAGTTAACACCCTGCTTTCCTGTCATACAGACACGTGCATGGCATCAAAACCAAAACGACTGGTAATAACATAGTATGAAGTGATCGGGCTTCAGCGTAACAGGAACTTGTCTGGTAGAGACGTGAAAGTCTTGTGGCTGCGGTCAAGTTGAACTACTGCAGAATGATGGCAGGGGGGGGATATAACCGAGGAGAAGCAACACTGTAAGAACCTGTGAATGAATGGTATGTGTGCAGACAGCAGATTGACTAACAGCTTGAACCTGGGTTAGATCCAGGCACATGGAGAGGGATACATGGATGGATGGCGAGCGAGGGAGGGGAGGAGAGGGGGGAGGCATTGATTTCTCAACAGAGAGATCAGCATCTTGACAGAAAGAGACGAGAGAGCAACAGAGCAAGACGCACACATAAATACACACATAGGAAGGGAGAGAGAGAGAGAGAGTTCCCACTCGGCCCTCGAGTGAATTTCCATGACTCCTTCCATGACTTCCATGACTGGAGCGCTTAAAACTGCTTTTCTATGCTTGTAGCGTCGGGTTAAAATTCATGTTTTCATGTCGACAACAAGCAACAACTTAAATAAAATCTGTAACTTTATCAGCACATTTGTTGAGGACTTTTACTTATTATCTTTCAAAAAGTCCATGATATTCCAGGACCTCCGTGACCGGCAGGAACCCCTGTTGACAGAGATCAACAGGAAAGTCTGGTTCAGTGTCTCTCTCCCAGCATGCCTCGGTGATTCTAACAACCTGAAAACCAACGACAGGGACATTGAGGACGGTGTCGGTGTGGCTAACAAGGTGTGTGTGTGTGGAGGTCGTGGGCACTGGGGGAGCTGACACACACACACTGTGGTGAGGCGAGTGGGATTGTGGAGGCACAGCCAGGGGTCACGCTGTAATTACACATCACAGTCCCCGTGGTCAGTGGCCCGACTGACTTCTTTTGACTACACTGCCTCAGCCAAAGGAGCAAGGGGAGGCAGGTGGATGGAAGGTGGTGGTGGGAGTGGAGGCTTGGGAAGTTTTGGTGCTACACTTGTAGAAAACTTTGTAAATGTGCTCGGGCTTAAATTTCTCAACTAAAAAGTACGGTGGTAATTTTTCCATTTTATGCTTTTTAATTAACAGATGTACTGCTAAATTAGTCTTTCATTGGTTGTTGCTTTTCAGAAGTACACTCGGTGAATGTGTCAAGTCTCTACGGTAACCCTGCCTCCATGCTCACCTACGTTTGCATGTGTTCAAAGTAGCGTGAGCGGTTGACAGTTTCACATACCGTGCGTGGTCCTGTGTGGGAGGTAGGTGCCATAAAGGATGAGTGTAACACTGAGCAAGGCTCCGGCTGTCTTCTCTCCAGTTGGCCTCATACAGCTCCTCACTGAGTCTTTGTGGTCAGTCACCTGGAATCAAACACATCAGCATGGGCATCGTTCAATAAAAGAAATTGCATTTAATACTTAACCATCTGGACAGAAATAAAAACTACTTTAGACCTGATTTAATGTCAAACTATCTCTGACGGAAATGTAGTTATGCTTCTGGACAAAGTCTCAACCTTTATGACAGAACGAGAGCTGCAGGGTTGGATTAAATGTGTATGGTCTGCGCTTATATAGCGCTTTTCCATCTAGACCGTTTCTTATTCACCTCTTCACACACACATGGCAGAGCTTGGTTCAGTGTCTTGTCCAAGGTCACTTCAACATATGACTGAAGAAGGCAGGGAATCGAACCAGCAACCTGCTCATTGACAGGCGATTGACACTGCTCTACCTCCTGATCCACAGCCGCCGATTACTGGATTACTATTCCTAATTTCTTGACATATGTTGGCTAAGAGACATGAATGACGTATTGGAACTTGATCAGTGGTGAACAAAGATATCTTTACTTTACTCGGCAGATGCTTTTATCCAGAACAACTTACAGGGAGCTAGCGCTGTGTGTCTGGCTCAAGGACACACCTGGTACTAGACGTCAAACGGGGTTTTTAACCCGCAACCTTCTGCATCAAAGTTTGACACTTAACCCATTAAGCTACCAGGCTGCCGTCTCCTTAACCATTTTTCTGTCATATGTGAAAGTCCCACAGGAAGAAAGGTGTGGCAGTGCAGACCTGCACACACAGTTGACTGAAACACTCAAGTAAGCATCACATTCACTGCGTGAGTTACAGGAGAAGCTGATGAACTCATGTCAGCTGTATGCAGTGGCGTCATTCACTCATAAAAACAGCATGTCCGAAGAAATGTTTGTTGAGCTCTGAACCTGCCGAATAAGTATTTTTCTACTTTCAATTCTGTGGTTATTGTTTTGATTATAATGATAGTCCCAGTAAAATGGAACTTGTTTAATTATATGACGCGTTTATTTCAGTGCTGTGTTGTGTGTCTGACAATGAGTCAGTATCTGATGACCTGGGATGTAGGAGTTGGGCTTTTATGAATTCATATATCGACCTTTGATACTTTGTAAACCTAAGAAAATCCTCCTTTAGTCAAGAGTCATTCAGAGACACACTCCACTATATATACTTTCTACATCTGACAGAGCAGCAGCCCACTCAGTCTGTGTGTGTGTGTGTGTGTGTGTGTGTGAGAGAGAGTATTTGTGTGAGATCAGGCCAGAGGCCGGCATGGCGGCTCCCAGCCGAGTGCCGCATTGATTTGTTGTTGGTAAACAAACAGCTGGATGCTACAGGTGGATCGATACGCTTCTCATGCCTCTCAGCCTCCCAGCATGCCTTTCTGCTGGGTCGACGTGGCTCTCTGAGGAGCTGCGACCCCTCTGTCACTGGGAAACCTCATGACTCAAATATTTAGAGTTGGCTGATTGTTTTAAATTGAAACGAGGGAAGCCAATGAAATTCAGACATAGCTTTTTTATGATGTATTTTTGTTGTTGTCTTGGAAGGTACTGGCTTTATAGTTGAACTTTTTATAAGCTGGTAAAATATGATGTATGCTTTTTATTGAGAACGTTATCAGCATATAAACTGGGCACCACATCAATTGTAAAGAAAATAATAAAAAATAAAAATAAAATAAAGGAAACTGCTATATTACTCAGGTTGGACAGTAAAATAGAACTACAGCAGGATACTAACAGTGAGAACTACAAGAAGAGACAAAATCAGGGCGAAAAGAAAGAAGAAATGAAACTGAATTACACAAAAGAGAGACAAAGAAAAAGGATTGGCAGAAGCAGAGGAACAAGGGAGAGAGGGGAAAGATTTCAAAGCCAGGGAGAGAAGACGCAGAGAGTGAAAGAAGAGGAGCAGTAGTGGGATTAGTGATGGGAGAGAGAGATGGAACGATATCAAAACAGGTGAGTGTCAAAGAAAGGAAAGTGAAACCCAACGAAAGAAGATGAGCCTGGGGAAAAAAAAGGCGTTCAGAGAGAAACAGGTAAATGGAGAAACATTTAAAAAGAGGAGACTGACAAAGGAATATAAAGACCCTGAAACATACAGGAAGCTAGAAGAGAGACAACTTACCCAACAGGAGGAAGAGCTTTACTGGGAGAGCGGGGGATTCACAAGCCAGCATCATGTGCAACAACAAAGAAAGTTCAGTGACATATGTGCATGCATAACCACATTAGACAAAACTGAGACACTGCTCCAGGGTTTTCACACAGTCATTTCATTCATACTGCAGTAGCGGAGGTGTGATCTGTGTTTAAAAATAAAATACATTTTTACATTTCCTGCAACGATGGGTTAAACGGTTCTCTTAAAAAATGCTTCCTTTTTTATTTATCTTATTTTTATTAGGGATGAATTACCTATGGCTGGAGTCACAAAGGTCATTGATTTCGACTCATCAGAGCTGAACCCCGTCGAAGCCCTTTGCTTATTATTTATGAGCAGTTTCAACAATTTTGTGTTACAAGCAGTCAAGTTGAAGAATAATATTCTGAATTTGAAGATGTAGTTTGTAGTGCTGTACTTTGTTAGCGCTGAAATTCAATATGTTTACATGCTGTATGAAAAGCTACATTGATTGGTATAGATCATCACAATGTCTGTGAAAATATGCATAAACTACACTCAAGTCATGAAATGAGTTTGTTTCATAATTTAATGTTTCATATTTTATTAGTATTTGTATTCATATTTATAGTATTAAAATTACAAACAGTGCCATTACTCTTTCTTGGATATATGTTAATCACTCAGCATTTTGCAGCTTCAGACTTTTGCACATTGCTGTGTATGTTTGATTGGATTAAATTCAATCCATCTAATAATGTAGTATCACAATCAGTGTTATTTGGGATCTAAACAAAGTGAAACTTCTCATTTGGATACTACTAAATAACTCCTACCTGCTACCAGATTCAGACACAGCTCTTCCTGACCGGACTATGACAGAGGTAAAGTCTATCTCTACAGCATTGCACAGGCTAAATAAATGTGTGTTTTTGCTTCACCCTCCAGCCCCCTCTGCCACAACATTACTGGTGATTATCAGATGTAAACTGTAAAACAGGAAATTGCTAGAAAACAGCACAATATTTGGTTTTCTTTCCTGAGAGAAGCAGGAGCTTCAAAATAAAATCCTAAAAGGAACCGGTGAGTGTTGGCTGCGTTGGAGCGGGAGGCAGTGTCAGATGGGAGGGGAGGAGGACTCTTGCTGTGTCTACATATGTAAAGCAGCAGGGAAGCAGCAGTGTGTCAGACTGAGGCTCTGGCCCAACCTGAGCTCCTTGCTGCTCCCTCCAACACATCAATCATCCAAAACAGGGCCATCATAGCCACACTGCATGCTGGGAGACACACACACAGACACACTCACGCTGCAGTACACTTAAATACAACCAACTGAACAGACACACACACACGTACAACCACACCGGTAAAATGCGTAGTGAAAACACATGCATATATATATATATACACACACACACACACACAAGACTTATAGTTACACAAAAAACCTTCAGAAGCCACAGACATATACATGAAGCAGATTTTTTCAGGATTTGAGGATAACTGATCATTATACAATCATTTATCAATGATGGTAACACAGCTGAAGACATGGAAAAGATGGTAAAGCCTAGGCGTGACCTAACTTTTGTAGGTTAACGACACATACAAAAATCTTGCTCACACACACGTACATGAGCACATTCACACCGATTCACACTCTCTCTGCTCCCAGTCTCACATAAAGCACAGACATCCAGAAATAGGTATCCTGTGCCCACAGGGTGCCCTGGCCCCCGACCATCTGTGATGGGTGCCAGCACACAGTGGGAGATATTTACATGGAGACCCACCCCCCAACAAACACACACACACACACACACACAGAAAAAAAAGAAAAGAAAGAAATACCCACAAAGGGCTGTGTGGATCGCTTGATCTCCCAAAACTCATTAAACATGCAGATATATGTAAATATATGCACCTCTAGAAATCCACCTTGGGCCAGAACATTTGAGTGTGTGTGTGTGTGTGTGTGTGTGTGTGCGTCAGTGTGTGCGTGTGTGAGAGTGTGTGTGCGTGCACACATTTATGAGGGAAAGTACACGTTTGTGGAGAAAGTACTTTCACTGCAGCAACGAGGCAAAACTTGATGCTGCAGAGATACACGCAGCTAAAGTTAAGTCTACAGATGTTTTTTCAGTTTATTCGTGAGGACTAACATTTCTCTGATGCGACGAGTAGTGCATCAACATAAAAGTGAACTCATCTAATACCAAAGGTCTCAATTTCAGTTTGCATTAATAAAAGTGGACACAGCTGATCAACAATATTCAGTTTGCACTTCACAAAGTGTTAACACTTTTGCAAATAGCTGGTCGTTAGTTAGTGTATTGCAGCCTCCTACACCCGCACTAACACCCACTGCACTATGTGCTACAAAGTGAAGAAGATAATGGAGCAAATGATCAGAATATATGATTTATTTTTTTTATACTTACTACATAACATGTATATCATTTATAATGCATGCGAAGAGTGATGAACTTTGACTCACTTTTTAGGAATTACCTGATACATTTTCACATCATAACTTGATAAGAATCATCTTTTAATTAAATCTTCTTACTGTGCGGGACTTTCTCCTCTCCACTGTCAGTGCTCGCTTAAGTGGGGCTGTTGGGTTTTCTACATAGTTCTGTGTTTATACACTTATATTTTGCAAGGTCCTATACCTTGCTATGTAACGTGGGATGAAATGACCTTTGTGTGATTGGGCGCTATACAAAAAAAGATGAATTGATTTGAATTACTGCAGCTATCAATAGCTGCTAACCGACATTTAATATCTTAGTAGTAATAATAGAAGCACTAATGACAAACATTGTAGGGGTGGAGAAACACATTTTGGACATTTTTTTTTTTGTTAAACTACATTATGATCACATGTACTCGTGTGGAATCTGATCCGAATGTTTCAGTGCGAGTTATCACCTTCCTGCTAGCTACAGCTAACACTCCACAGTTGTTACATTATCTGGTTATTCTATTATCAGTTCATCACCGTGTGTCTTTTGTTCGTGTAATCTGCTGGGGAGTTAAAAAGGGTGGAACACGAGTGACTCCAGACAAAGCACTAGGGATGATGATGGTTAATATAGCACATGTCAGTCAGACCCAGTGTGTTCAGCCACAGTGCTGCAGGCTAAATAGTGTCATTATATTCCTACAGCATACACTAGTCACCGTCAGCTTGAGTCTTAAAGTCCTCTGGGAATCAGAGAAGTCTCTGGTCAAAGCCCACAGCCACCCTGCCACACACACGCGCACACACACACACACACACACACACAGGACAGGAAGGTGTATCTGTATTCGTGTTACATACATGCTGTACTCACGCAGTAAGAAAAATCATTGTATTTCATAGACAGAAAGGAGGTCGCTCTGAGTCTATTTGGCACTTTTACAAAGAAATTCACATAAAAGGTCAGTCTGCCTAAATTACTCAGAGACCTGGGGGTAGCTAACCACGCAGTTACTGTAGCTCTAGTTTTCTTTGTCCATGTTCTGAACAAAGTTTATCTCTCTCTCATATCTAACTCCATACCACTACAATGATTGACAGACATGTAGTGTGGTGCTTACAACACTCAAATGTGCACTGATGTGATTCCACACAGTGGTAGTTGTTCACTTTGGGTATAAACGTGCTGCAGATGAAACGTGCTGATTCAGAGGAAAAGGGACAGTGATACAGGAAAAAGCACCATCACTATATAGTCTGGTGGTGAAAATCTCAAAACCTGTGTGAACTCCCTGCAGATACCACAAGCGAGAAAACAATGCATAAATCAGGAACACAGGTTAATATAAAATATATATCACAATATGATACTTTTATCTTCTTATGAACTTGGATTGGTAATAGATATTACATGAGCATATATTGTTTTTTTTTTAATTTATGTAATTAGCCATACTGAGGTGTGTTGGGTTTCTACATTATGCAACAATATTTCTGATCAACAACACAGCTAAGCTGAGCTGAGCTGAGCTGAGCTGAGGCACTGCAGATGGCTGGTGGAGCGAGCACAGGGAAGAGCACCGATGAGGAGAGAGAGAGTGAGTTAGTGTATTTCCAGCCCTTCAGTGTCATCTCCCTCACAGCACCGGAAGGTCAGGTGAGCCTCCAGCTCTCACACTTGCTCCCTTTCCTCTTGAGTCCCGCTTTTATTCCAACGCTTTTTGACAGTTGTCATCATGATGAATCAATATGCACACTGCCCCACCCCCTCTCATTTGCTGCCCTTGAGTTTTTAAAGACTGATCCTGCAGAAGTCTCTTCCCACAGTTACCCTCCACTCTCTACCATCCCTCCTCCTGTCCTCTCTGTTTATCCTCTCTTTCCCTCTCATGTCCACATTTTGATGACTTTTGTGCAAACACCAAACGTAACAGTCTTATTTCATCATCCTGCACTGCATATGTGTGTACACAGGAAAGTTGACAACCAGCTAAAAACCAATCAGTGTGTTTGTGTGTGTGTGTGTGCTGATTAGCAGCAGGCTAAGCAATGCAGCACGTCATATGCGAGAGTTAACTCGTGTCGCGAGCATCTGAGTGACTCGTCTCGGCCCTCCGGTAATGAGCAGCGGCGTCGTTCTGTGGCTCGGCTTCATGGTGCTTCTTTCCCAGTCTCTGCGACTTACTGGGTCCTGGTAATTGGTCACAGAGGGGACAGTAAATCTGTACGAGGACGTGGGAGAGAAACATAGACGGCGAGATAGAGAGAAAAGCGTGTGTGTGTGTTTGTATGTGCAGGAAGAGGCAGGTGATAGAGGACAGGGGGTGGGTGTCTTTCATCTTCACAGCTTTTTCTCTATAAACCTCCAACTGTTTACAAGGACTGATGCATATTTGCCACTCAGACACACATATACACAGTGAGCCCCCCTCACCTCTACTCGCTGCTGCCACCCACATGTATATACAGTAAATGACCTCAGCGCACTACAGTCTGTGAGTATGGATTCTAATCAGACGTTGGCAGTATTGTGTCTGTCAAACCCGGCCAAGGTTGCTTAACCTTCAAATCTTAATTTCCCTTCCATTTTAGCTCCTTCCTCCATATCAAACATCACCACATCTATGAGAGGGAGAGAGAAAAAAAAAAAGAAAAAGAAGAGTGCGGGGAGGAAAATGAAGATTGCCATGCTTGGCTGAAGCTCGAGATGAAAGTAGAGGATGATTCACATTGCTATGCCAAAATGAACTGAACCAAGCTGAGCTGAGCTGTGCTGGGCTGGGCTATTTTTAAACTTCTATACGCCGCAGCTACCGAAAGAGTGAAGCTCAGCAAATCATTTCTATATCATGAGAGACGGTATGTGAAAAGAAGGTTTCCAGAAGGGTATATGAAAATTTGTGGAAAAGCTTTGCCAGGATTTTTTGGCACATTTTAAAAAGCAAGCTGTGTTCACTATCACTGGTGCAGTCAGAAATATTAGAAGTCGTTTTACTGGACTCAAAGTTACATCAAAAGCATTGTGTTGTTGGGCTAAATGCTAACACCTTGCTAATGTTCTCACAAATAACATGCAGGCTGGTATAATGTAGTAACGTTTACCATGTTGGTATCTGCCTAATTTAACAAGCTAAAAGTTGCTAAGTAGCGCAACACAAAGATCGTAACTGTAAGTGATGTCAATGAGGTAATGAGGCTCACATGGAGGCTCCAAAGCCCTTGTGGCTGCTCCCCCCAGCAGTGGACAGTCATCAGAGTCCAGTTGTTCAGGCCGGAGGTGGAGTCATCATTGGGTCGGGGGTCCAGCAGCAGTGACGTTGTGCCGCCTGGAGACTCCAGGCTTATGGAGAGGTCACCACGGCAAACAGCGCTGATGCTCACTCTCACCTGGGGAGAGAAAGGTGGCAAGAAATGGAAAAAGAGTGAGGGGGGTGTGAACAAACAGAAAGAATGATGATTGACAGGAATAAACAGAATATTTATCTTTTGTAATAACATAATGTGCTGAATACATTTTTATATTAATGCTGAAACAAACAAACTTTTAGGGGATATATGATTCTTAATATAATTTCTAAACCAGACTAGCTGTCCCCCAGTCTCAGTCTAAGCTAAACTATAGTATCTGGCTGCTGGCAGTAGACTTATATTTTCCAGCCAGACATGACAGTGGGATTGCTCTTCTGCTCTAAAGAAAGCAAATAAGTGTATTTCCCAAAATGTCAAAACATTTGCTCTAAATTCAGCACTATGAAATAACAAGTGACATCTGAATGAATACATCTGACGCACGCATGAACAGAACCCTCCGAACACTAACACCGTGTCTCGTTTAAGTTTAAATCTAGAGGTGCTGTGTGTGCGTGTGTCAGACAAGACAATAAAAGCAGGAACCGGAGAGGGACACAGTAACTAAATTGACTGAGGGGAATATTAGCTAAATGATATAAATAAGTGCATGTACCCAATACCCAATTCCCACCCAGTAAACACTCTCCCTGTCCCTGTTCATCACAAGCAGCACATCTGGTGTGACAATGGCACGTCGGAGAGAGAGCCGCTAAGCTGCAAAAAGACTGACAGCCTGCTCCTGTTTACGGCGTGTTACCACGGCAACACATCCATCAATCACACCTCGCAGCGATGGCCTGACCCACGCTTTCTGCCAGGGAGCAGAGCCGCAAAGATGAAGCCTTTTCAATTTACATGCTGACACACTCTCGCGCTCTCTCCCTCTCTCTCTCTCTTTCTCCTCGCTATTTCACAAGTACACACACTCCCAAACCTAGACAACCCACACAGGCTGGAGCGTGCATGTGTGCAGACACGTACGGTGCATATGCCTGCTGACACAGTCAAACATAAACACATTTTCATGTATGCGCCCGTGCTCAGGAAAAAAACACAGCTTTGCCATTTTCCACGAACGACACAGGCGACACATTACACATCACAGTATGATCCTGTTTTTATCTCTTCTGTTGTCAGATAAAACACATGACACAGAAACCCCCAAAAACTATTTCTACAAAATCTTCATACCTCCCTGGTTGTTAGCAGGAGTTACCCTGTTTTTTTTCAGATTTGTTAAATACATGGTTGAGAAACAAAAGCTGTAAGATCAGATTTACTGCAGGAAAAACAACAATATCTGTGCAACTGGCTTTTGAAAAATGTCTGTTTTTTAGTTTTAGCTTAGTACAAAAACTGGAGACTGCTGTAAAGCTGGCGTGTTTGTGGGATTCAATTAAAAGCCCACCATGGAAGCAGGCTAGCTGTCTTCTAGCCTCCACTTGGTTGCTGGCTGTAGATTCATGTCAAATGGATCTCAGCAGGAGCATATTGTGTTTTTCATTATTAGAAAATAATGCAAATCTGCTTGAATGAACAAATACTAACTTTCTAACAACGTACTGTATGTTTCATGTTTTTTTGCTGTTTGAACGTCTGCCTTACCTGAACATGCTCCAGAGTATTGATCTTGTTGCCCCCCCCATCACAGGCCTCCGACAGGATGTTCACGCTAACCCTGCCTCCTGGAAACAGAATTCTAGCCAATCAAAAAAAGAAAAACAAATCTGTAAGTCAATAGTAGCCAAAGTCCTTTCTCGCGTGGCTTTTACACAGTCACACACACAAAGCAGTGACAGTATAGACACGAAAGATTATAGAAAAACTGTTTTACCTGCTTGGACGAAGTGTGACTTCCTGCATGCACTTCCTCTGAGGAGCAACAGCGTTGAAGCGTGCGGCCTGCTGCACCATCAGCCCTGCATCCAACAGTCCAAACCCATATCTGAAACAAGCAGAGGACATCACATATGATGCACCAACATATGATAAACAGACATCCTCACACACGTGAATCAGCGGCTTCACGTGGGCGTCTGCAGGAGCGGAGTAAGTGCTAATGGCTCCGACATGAGGACGCAACAAGTCATTGACGAAGATGATGTTGTCCTCCGACACAATCGCTTCCCGCTCCGTCCCGGCTCGGGCTCAGGGCTGCTGTTTGTGCTGCCTGTAATTGCCTGGAGAATTGATTCTGAACAATGTGCCATCTCATACACTGTAATCAAGCCTTATTACTATTCATTCTTTGCCACCCTAATCTGGGTGCTGAAGACACAATGGACCACCCTTAAGTGGCATCGCTGCCTGGTGAGTGAATGACCACTGCCTATCTTATTCTCTCTCCCCCAATTTACTCTCGCTTCACCATCTCTTTAGGTCTCTTACGAATCAGCCGCTCTCATCTCTCCTCTTTGCCCACTCTTTTCCACAGAGCAGCCTGCTATTCAGTGTTCTTCCTCCCCTCACTTTCTCCTTCACTCTCCTTCAGGGGACTGAATTTCTTGCATCAGAACTCTCCGCCGCTGCTTCAGAGGTGCTGAAATCACAGTCTTCTCGGGTCTCACCTTAATTCTCCCTCAAATCTTTCATTTCCTTTTTCAGTTCCCTCTTGTTAAAATCACAGAACCCTAGTCTGAGTAACAGGGCTGTAACAACCTTCATCCCTCCTCCCTTCTGGAAATCCAGAGGGGGTGACAAACAGCTAATTTCTGTCATTATTACCATACAGACCTTACACCGTTAATCTGCAATAAGTGAAATTCATTATCCTGATGACGGGGTCTCAGCAGCGGAGACGGAGGCTGGAGAAAGGAGAGAGCTGATCAATAACTCAATCTGCCGCCCTGCATGGGGCTCAATCTCCTCTGTCTCAGACTGTCAGTGTGTCTGAGGAGGAGAGGCAGAAGCCGCAGCCCAAACCGTCCTCCTTCTAACAGCGTGCCGCGCAATCAATGGACACAATTTAATCAGCCACTATCACCACCAATGACTTTTTGCATGTAGGGCCCAGCGTAACAGCATTAGGCAGGCGGCTGCGTGAGGGGGAGGTGTGCTGCTGAAGCTCAAGGTCATTTCCAGATTTGCCAAGGTCACCATTGACATGGACCATGGGACATGAAGACTGAAGAACATAAACAAAAACTAATTTAACTGCGGCTTCAGTCGGTCTGAATTTGGAATCGGGCGGTGGTGGTATTCTGGTGATATTCTTGCTTTTCTTTTTCTGTATTTGTCTCTTTGTTTGATCTCCCCAAACGTCTTTATGGCCCACTGCCCTAAACCCATTAATTTCTCCAGAAGGCATTTATCTTTAAACAGGTCCCAAATAGATAGTCCTAAATAAAAAAAAAAGGCTGGATGGTTTATAAATGTAATGAGGGTTAAAGGCACCAGAGTATGTGGGATTGAACTACAGTGGCCATGATCTAGAAAATGAAGGAACACATCAGCCAGTGCAACATACACTGTAGGTCGCGCTTTTGATAGTTTCTTGGACAACAACATAGGCCCTGGCACAGCGGGATAACATTGTCATAAACAAACATAAATTCAGATTGAGGCTAAATAGACGTAGCAGCTGTTTGATTCTTTTTTGATTTTGATTTCTCTACAGCAGGGGTCTTCAAGTATAAAGGAGGGTCAGACAGAGAAGACCTCCTCATGACAACATCATCATGTTTAGTGTATTATAATTATACATTCGTTTATATTAACATAGAAAGAGACATAAGTGTCATTAAGCTATAATTCAAAGACATTTCAACAATATTCAAATGCAACTCTGGACTCTGGCTCATACAATAATAAATTAGACTTCTATACAGCTCAGACTGTGCAGACTTACACGTGTCTTCATGCATTATGTGTTATAATCCTCGTTTTTTTTACTTTAGGGTCACTTATTTCTTGTGACCTAACCGCCTGATGGGTGGGGAACATTTCTCAAGTGTTATCACAGTGTTTCACGTTCCCACTTTTAACCATTGGCAGCAGATTGAAGTGTGAAAGATGTAGATAAACACCTCGGTCCATAAACACCTCGGGCCATTCAGAATTAAAAGTCTGGATTTCAGCGTCAACCTTCCACTGTTTACCACACATCATGTCCCACTGACTCACAGTGTCACTGCTTTTACTTTCCACGACTCTGTTCACTGAAGGCCCGCCCCACTCTGCCTGTGGTTGGCTGATTATTGCCCTCACCTGGACCAATCTCAGTCCTTATCCTTATCCTTAAACCCAACCAACCAGAAATCACAAGCAACGACTCCTGGCCATTTAGAGACAGAAGGTATGATCGTGTCGATGATAAATGGTATGGAAACGGGTTCAGAAAAGAGTCGCCAGTCAAAAAAAACTGTTCCTGCTCAGGATCCGCACAGCACAGAGTCTGTGTCCGGATACGGACCGTGGTGCGCCAGGTGAGGACCTCTGCTCTATAGCATGTCCTCTGTGGCAGATTCACCAGCAGCAACACCAACAGGAGATGTTTGAGCTGTCTTAAGTTCTGAATAAACAGTATCTAATATAACTCTTATCACCCCTACAACACACAGCCCTGTCTCCTATAAGTGCTGTGCAACTAAACCACAATCGCACATGTGTTTTGCAGGATGATAATTGCAACCTCTTTGTTACCATAATGGGAAAATGTTGTTAATTTAGGTAAATTGCAAATATATTACACTGAACACAAAAGTACAAATTTCAGAGACATACAGGTCCTTCTCAAAAAATTAGCATATTGTAATAAAGTTCATTATTTTCTGTAATGTACTGATAAACATTAGACTGTCATATATTTTAGATTCATTACACACAACTGA
>JAUMHF010000008.1:17190633-17206986 GCA_032359275.1 Microctenopoma steveboyesi
AAATATATGATTCACAGTAAATTACAGAAAATAATGAACTTTATCACAATATGCTAATTTTTTGAGAAGGACCTGTACATTCTGGCGAAATGTCTGCTGTTTCTAGACAGCAACTAATCTGTTATCATACTATCAAGGCTCCAACGTTACTGACATTTTAAGGTTATAGACTAGCACTTGGTTCATCTTAGGGAAAGATTGTGGTGTGGCCTGGTAGAGAAACATGTGGCAGTTATTTCAGTCCCAACACTACGGTCTGCTGTGTGACAGTAGTGATAACCATGTCTTGTGGTTTCCCTTTCTTATTGTTCAAATCCTGTGTTACACCTGAGCGTAAAGCATCCAGAGATAATGTTTACTACAAAACAAAGCTCCTGTCTGTAACTGTATTCTGAGTGTAAAGGAACATCAATTCTCGGATCCTGAATCTGTATTTTGAAACTGCGAAGAGTCCTTGTGGCTTCCAGAAAATAACTCATCACAGAGTTGATTTAGTATCGAGGATCTTTCATGTACCGTCTCTGTGGAGTTGGCTTACTGTTGTTTCACTTAATTCATTTACAATACAAAAACATACAGACAACAACAACAGATCATGCAAGATGCTTTACAGTGTGGGGCGACCTCGTACCCTGACATCTTATAAAACAGAAACCGTCTGTGACCAGGGCATGCCACGTTGCTCCCTTGTAGTGATTAAATATACCCTCCCCTCTCTGTAACCCTTAGTGAGAGCTGCACACCTATTAAATTCTATTGCTCCAGCAGATCGATTCCTCGGCTCCCCACACTCACACAGACGCGTACATGGGGAAAACTGCAGGAAACGAGTTTACCTACGATAGGACATGATGAAAATGACAGATTTTATGACCCCTGCGATGTCAGTGAAACACTACCTCTGAGTTGAGCCACTTTTCAAGACGACTCCCGGGTCTTTGAGCTATATCATCACCGACAGCGTGGAACAGAGAGCGCAGCCATCAGCGTTCTGCAAGTGATTTCTCCAGATAGAAACAGGATTTATAGACGTACTGACGTAGTTTAATCGTAGCATTTGTACATTTTCTTTTAAACGCGTTGACTCATGGATATACTACAAAAACATTTCAAATCAAAAATGTCCTAAACATGGAACCCACATAATGTAATGGATATCAAATAATTAGTCAGAAAACACAGTCATCCAATTTTTCAACTTGTTCCTTCTCCACCTCCTGCGTGGTCGGAGGGAGGTTGAGCCAAGCCGACTACAGAGTGACAGCCGATCTTCTGTCCACGCAGCACGAAGCGTGTTAAACCCCTGACCCCCCGCCTCCACGCAAATCGAGTGTGCGGCCCTCGGATTTTCTGCGTCCACGCTCACTTCTTGCTGGCGAATGCCCTTGCAAAGTCTTACTCCCTCCTTTTTTTTATCCATTAGGATGAAGGCAACCCCCCCACCGCCACCCCCACCACCCCACAGGGCCTCTTTGTAACTGTCGAGGAACTCTTTTCACTTTTTGTTATGCAGGCCTTACCAGGTCCTTTCTCTGTTGATATTCACACCATCTGCCAGCAACAGAGGAAGGTGCTCACAAATCCAACTAGCACCAAAACACCAAGATCTCCAGGGTCAAGGTCTTTACGTCATCTTTCCACACAGCATTAAAAACACAGCTTAAACAACTGCCATGCTGCAACCAAAACAGATTTTTGCGGCCATCCAGGGACATAGCTACAGCGGTCTCACCCCTTGTTTGCAGTGGTACGTCCTGCTAAGTCAACCACCACCACCCCCCCAATGGATGTGGCTGTAAAGAATCACTCAAGCCGCACTAAGCAGCTGCCTGTGAGTTAGGTCATTTTCCCAGGAGCCACAGAGTGGGCATTGGCAGGACCTCAAAAAGAGGGGACACCATCTGTTCAGTGCCTGAAAAGGTTGGTGACACCTTCTGTGGTACCAACAACTTCTAATTAAGTGGCCAGGAATGCGGCAGCAACTCCAGCGCATGATTGGGAGACTTGCTTTAGTTATCCTGATGACAACACAGCAGACCCCCAGTCAATTTCATGCATGCCTCCATCACATCTGGTCATAGACTAATGAAAAAAAAAGACGATACACAAAATGTTTGATGACTAGAGCAGCCAGAAGAAGAAAAAAAAAAGGTTTACCTCTGTCCTCTATGATTCCTGTCCTCCTTTTGTGTTGCTTAATTGAATGTTTATCAGGAGCATAAAAACTGCATCAGCCCTGTGCTTAATTCCAGCGTGGTTTGTTTCTGTTCTATCATGACGCACTAATTTCATTAACATTAGGATTTAAATGAAATAACAAATAGACTTAACATTCGTCTGATTTCCATCGCTCTTACAGCCAATTCTGCTGTTCAGAAATGTTACTAATTAGGCTTATTAAGTAATTAAGATGAGGTCTTAATTATATCTGTGCCACTGGGACTTGCACGGCTGTAACCATGAAAATGCTGTGCTGTGCTACTCAGTTTTGTTGATTTGGATATTATACAATTTCATCCTTTTCATTGTTCTGAATGTGCTTCTACAGGGAAAGGATTCTGATATATATTTTTAGGGGATGTATTAGGCAAATATCTCCTCTGATGTGAAATTATAGACAGAGAAAATCTCAGCAGCCTCCAGCAACAGTCTCCAAATGTCAAGTGACTCACCTTGCAAAGAGTTAAAAGTTTAATGAAATATATTGCAAAGACGTGAGGGGTTTGGCTTAGGAATGGACTTAGTCTCCGGAGAATGAACACCAAATGTCCCTGTCAGTCTCTACAGCCATCATTTAAAGTAGCAGCCACCTGTCCCCTTCTCTTACGCAAGGAGACTTCGCTCTACGCCCCATGACCTCACTCTCAGTGTCCAACATATTTTGATTTGTGGCTCCAGTGTTATTCAAACACAAATTCAAAAGAGGATGAAATTCAGTAGAGAGCTTTTGTTGGACGCTCACCAAGGTACAGTCCTTTTAGATGTCCCTGTCCTTGTGGGCTAAGAGAGAGAGAGAGAGAGAGAGACAAACAGACAGAGAGTGTAGGGGGCACTGAGTAAGCGCTGCACTACAAGCTTGGCAAAAGATTCCCTCGCGGGCCCAGAGTGCTTTCCTTTCACTCTAGACAAAGCAAACACTGAACCAGGAGCCTTTGTTTGCCTCTGAGGAATGATTGTTTAATGCCATATCACTAAATGTGTCAGAGACAACAGAAATATCAAAAACAAAGTGCGAAGAGTTACAACATTTTCTAACTATATGAAGTAAAATAAAAAAGAAATTGTACCTTACAAGTCAGTTTAAGTAGCCCGGTGGCAATGCAAAAGACCTCATCTAATTCAGATTAAATCATACAGTGGAGAGCTAATATGCAAAAATATGTAAATAAATCCAAAAGAGTTTGTTTATTTCTGTCAAATGAACCCAAATGTGTTGACGTTGCCTTTACTGTCCCACAGACCCAAATGTTGTATGTTTAAAATAATAATAGTACATTATACTGGTCATTTCCCTTCCTATGACCTTATTAAATCCAGAACAGAAATTCGTTCCTTAGCCTCAAACTGATCCTGCTCCTTTGATAAAAACATAACATGGGTTTTATATTGCAGGGCTCCTTCTTTTCTTTAGTATTGCGCAGTATGATATATGTGTAGTTATTCATTTTGGTTGCCACACAGTCAGTCAGTCAAAGAGATGTATTGTTATCCTACAAAAGTACATTACTGTACTCATCCTGTTAGACCTTCGCTGGACTGTTACAAAACAGACTGATGTGGAATTTGAGAGGCTTCACCATTCACGGCAACAGAAAATATGAAATTAATCTGTATTTAGGGGTTAAGGGAACAATGTTGTCGGCCACAAATTGCACTAACTTCCGTAAAACTTTTCTAATGGTGATGTAAACGGTACTAGAACTACTACTATGGTACTAGAGGTAATTTATGGAGCAGATTTTGCAGCAACGTGCTCTCAGCTAACTGTGGCAGCAACATCATTTACCTCTAAATGGAAGTATTGCTGTTGTGGAACTTTATTTTGAAATTTCCTCTGTTTTTCTAACCCTCTAGCAAGAAAATCTAAATTGTATATGAATTATGTATTAAAAGAGGTTTGGAGGAGCACAGGGTCCATGCAACCCCCCACCCATCTTGTAGCGCAGTAGGGTGGAGTTGGGTGGTGTGTGCATGTGTGTGTAGGGGTTCGGGTGGAGGGGTGTACAGGCACCCCTCTGTTTGCCTGCTGCACCCCCCTGCTGGGCGACACGGCACCCCCTGCAGGAGGTGCAGCGTTCCGCTTCCCCTGTCCCTCAGGGCGAGTCAGTGCGTGTCACACACAAACACACGCTCGGCACATTGAGCCCAGTTTATCTGTTGGCCCATCAATCAAATGCACATCCACACACACACACACACAATTACAAAGCAACATTTAGGCTCTGTGCATAACAGCTGAAGGATTACCATACAGAGCACTTTAAGTCAAGTCTCATTCCGTGGAAAGCAAAAAGTTAAAAGGGAAGAAAGACGAATCAAAGATGTTGAGACATGGTACTTTGTTTGTCTCACCAAACTTAACCAGTCATGATTAGGGGTCAAAGTTCAATGAAACATCAGTGGCCCACCCATTCCTTATTCTTCTCACACACACAACTGTGTGGGAGTCTATGGATGAGCTATGTCTTTAAGTATTACACACACACACGCGGTCTCTCTGTTCTAAAACACATATATAGACCACATGCTCAGACACAGAGTAATTGGCTCAGCAACGAAAAAAGGAGAAGGTCTGGATAATTAATTAATCTATCGGGCTGGGCCAAAGACACAGGGCCAGTTTTACAATTCCACCAGGGAGACTGAGGGGGAGAGGGGGAAGGAGGGGGAGCCAGAGAGAGAGAGAGAGAGAGAGAGAGAGAGAGACCCGTTACTGCCTTGTATCTATGGCCTTGTATAAAATGGAAATGGTTGGCATTAAGTGTGTTTACACGCTCCTATTTTACACACAATCATCCACAACACTATATCACCTGCAAATGAACTATATGTTGGCCTGGATTTATACAGCTGACATCCTTGAGAGGTTGTTGATCTTCAGTCAATTCACAGACGAAGCACGTGGAAACAAATCAGGTCGGTCTCACCGTGTTTTCTAAACACAATAAACTGGTTTATTTACAGGGAGAAAATTCTGCCAATGCCAAGTTCTCCTTCCCACATGAAAAGCAGCTAGTTTTCAGTTTGCATTGTTCATTTGTGGTCACTTCTAATTTGTGCTGGTCTCGATAAGAGACTTTTCTAACACAAACTCAGCTTGCTGTTTACTCACAATGCCATTCCACAGTGTTTTTCCCTTGGATCTATTCTGTGCGACAGAAATGAAAACGTGAAATCACAAAAAGTGAATTTGAGGAGTAGAACTGTCGCCTCACAGTAGGGAAGCTGAACGGGTCTGTTTGCATGAGTTTGTATGTTCTCTCCGTTTCTGCGTGGGTTCTGTCTGGGTTCTCTGGCTCCTCCCACCTCTGTGCAATGACGTTCATGTTAGGTTAACAGATGACTCGAAACTGACCATAGCTCTGTGTGTTCGCCTTTCTCTATATGTCAGCCTTGAGACAGGCAGGTCCAGGGTGTCCCCCGCCTTCTGCCCAGTGACACCTGGGACCGGCTCTAGCACTGCTGTGTGGTTAGGGTGATGGATGGAGAGACTTTGGGAGTGTCTTTCCTGCAGAGAGTGAGAGTGCTGACAGCTGAAACCCGCCGTAAAGCTCTGTAATGTTGGGACACGTTGCAGATGTAGATTCATTAGAGCCACTGGTAGCCGACCGGTTACAGTGAGTCGAGTCTGGTTTGGGGACCTTTGCTGCATGCTCCTTCTCTTCTCCCGTTTCCACTTTAAAGAAGCTCCTAAATGTACAACGGAGCGCGCGAACACAACTGAGCCTGATAAAAATAAAATTGTCAGACTTATGTAAACGCAACAAAATATTATAGTATGTAATGAGGATACACTAGAGGCGGAGGAGTGAGGCGAACCGTGTAATGTAACAGAGAAGTCTAGCTTTTCCACAGTCCTAGACAGTTTGTCTGACAGACTCAGGGTGGGATCTGGAACTTGAGAGTATTTTCCCCTCCTTTTTCACCACGAGCCTGTGTTAATGGTTGTCAGATCTAACAACAGGACGGGAGAACACAGCGCACACACACACACACACACACACACACACAGCTCACTTGAGGAGGGAAGTGGCAGGTACATCACGTCTATGGTAATAGAACAGCAGATGGAACTGGCAGGCACACGCGGCACCTTGTGCTTTGACACAAACACACACACATACCCTTACATGTGCACACACCCACTTCCTCATACATCACAAAAAACACACTGACACAAACATGCAAGAACAAGCTGCTTTTACCTTAAGGTGATGAAAAATCATGTCTGAAAAGAAATAATCTGCACGTGCACCTAATTCGACGGGAGTCGGACTCGCTGCTGTCACCGTGCTAAAAGGTGCGGGTCAGCTATAAATGGCTGCTTGCTTATAAGATAGAAAGGTGTCAGGAGTGCCGGCCCCGGAAGGTGTTGTTGTCTGTTTCTGATCTGTCTCTGTGGGGCATTGTGTGAGCGACGGCCTGATAATCTAAGGGATAAATCATCTTTAGTCGCTCCATAACAGCCTGACAGACAGACAGGCCTAAGTACCTGGGAGGGTGGCAGAGGGACACTTCAGTGATGAGGAGTATTGCCGTGAAGAAAACAGTTAGCCGCCCCGAGCTCCCTCCTATCCCCTTGAGTCTCTGGCTGCCATTTTGGCTGCGTCTCAAGGCACTATTTCGGCTCTATCTCATGTCACCGTCCTGGCTGTTGTTCAATTCTCACGCTGGCTCCTGTTCAGCCTCCATTCTGGCTCGGGTTCAAGCTCCACAGTGTCTGTGTTTCGGGGGCTTCTTTGTGGCTCCGTTTCAGCAAAGTCCCCCCTCCCTCCCCTCCCTCAGTTTCAGCACCCCAGGTAGCTGGTCTCCTGCCCAGCCTGCAGATCAGTGGGAGATCCAGGCTCAGGCCTATTGTTTGGTGTGGCATTTTGCCTTTGTTTTCCCATCTCGCCTGTAATCTAAACACCCAAAACATCTCATGCTTGACAAATCGGCCCTGAGACGAGGGAGCAGCGGAAGACAAACGGCTGGAAGCGGTTCAACCCCGGGCAGGACTGATGGTGTCCGACTGGGCCTGACCTCCCAAAGGTTAAAGACACGTTCACTTACAAAGCAATCAATTACCTAGACTGTGTGGGCGCTTTTAACCAACCTCCCCTCCTGCCTTCCACACAGCCAGCGTTATTGATGAGGGTCCCATTGTCCAACACACTCCAACCTGGAGTGTGTATTGCATTTCACAATTGAAAATAAATCTCTGATTTGTGGTGTTAATGCCTACCTAAACCTCTCTCCTCCTATATCGTCTTTCTCACCCCATCCTCCGCCTCCCACCTCTTCTTTCCTGCCTGCCTCCCTCCCTCCCTCCTTCCCTCCTCTCTGCAGGTTGTTGTAGCAGGTCTATTCTGGTAGTTGGGTTCCGTGGGCCCCGGCAGGCCCCTCAGCTGTTCCGCTGGGTTTGTAATTACCATTTCATTAAGAATGACAGTTTCGGGGGTTGAAGCACCATTTCATCCGGGTCTCACGGGGAAGGCGCTTGCCAAATTTCCAGTGTGAGTGGCAATTATCTCTCTTCGTGTCTGCAATTCACCATTTTGTACTTAGTGGCTTGACAACGGCTAGGAACATTTTGTTGGGGTAATAATAGGTCTGAGATATTTACTCTGTAACCCACTCATGCTTAGCTCTGTGAACAGACTGACACAAGCTATCAGAAGAGACAGAAACAAACTACTTCTTCATGTGCATAATGTAGAAGTGGTATTTCAGTATGGTTTCCATAAAGCTGCACATAAAGTGGGTAGTTGGAGCTGTGAGAATTGAATCAATGTTCAATTTATTTTATGTACAGCATAAGCTAATCTCAGTATGTGTTCTGTGGTTTCTTTTTTTATTTGGATCCAATCATCATGCACTTTTTGGCTTCCTGTAATGTTTCTCTTTGGGCCACTTAGCAAAAATGACTCTTAACCTCAGTGGAGCTACTTCAACTATAAAAAGTTTCAAATAAAATATTACAGCGTGCTCAGATGAGCCATGTTTGTTAAGTTCACTTCACAGCGTTCTCGGGGGAATAAATACAACACCAGAAATGTAACCACTTTGCTTATAAACATCTATCATTTTTATGTGCTCCACATGACCTTCATTCTCTCTGAATGCCAACATTTTTTATAATTGCCTTCTCTTGTCTCTTAATGTACAGCTGGTCCACTCGCACATATTTATCTGCACGCCAAGGTGTGTGCATTAAACGACAAGTTCACAGGTCTGAAGTCATATTATAAAAGTCATTTCCACATGCGAGTGTAGCCAGTGCGAATGCGAGGCTTCAGCAGTTTGTCTAAAAATTGTGTTCCTGTAACACTAAATACCAATCGATGTGTTTGGTGGCATTATAGTGCTTAATGAATGAGTGCATTTAATACACTCTTATGAATGGCAGATTTTTATTTCTTGGAACACTAACACTTATGGAACACGTGATTTTGTATTGTCTACCATCAAAGAACTAGCATACATCAGGTGCCCGTCAAGCATCACTGTGTCAGGAGCAAAGGCCTGAGGAATTAAGCTAGGTTTTGCCTTATGAGGGGCATATGATGTCGTGATGTGTCTTAGGGTAGATCTGACTGGACACTTACTGGACACCTACTGCTAAATCCCAGTGGGCTGACTTTAAAACAATCACCCTATGAGAACGAGAAGAGAGGAATATTTATAGTAACCAAGTACTCCATTAAGATGAACTTGAAAAGATGGGAATGTTTGTGTTTGCAAATGTCCATGTAAATGAGTGTGCACAACCAATAGGAGACGGGATATGTGTCGGCCTCTTAAGCGTGTGGTGTCCACTGTGTTGAGTTATAGTGACATGACTCACATGATGTCTTCTGCAAATGACAGCTGCAGCTCTTTTAATTGCATGTCTTCTCTGAATGAAGGGATGCTTAATTCCTACACAATCCACACGATTGTTTTTCACACTGGCAGGGACCCGGGGAGGATTTCTGTGGCCATATGGATAGGGAGGCAGAGCCCAGGCTGAGTGATCAGGAGCTTCCTATCTTGTCCCTACACCAGACTGGCTGCTGTACGCTAAACGACTAAAACCTGTTAACACACATGAGGCCAGATTTATTTTAGCTTTAGTATCATGCAACGTACATAAACACACATAGCTTTTAACACAGGCCCACACACACACACACACACACACACACACACACACACACAGACACACACACGCTTGGTCTCACGCATGCTGTACACATTTAGATACGTCCCATGTTCTATGTGCACTGTTTTTCTACACAAAGATGAGCACACGCTGAAATACTCACATATACAGTACGGACACTCGCTCACACATGCACGTGCACACATTCGGCTGTATGAAGTGTGTTGACAGCCCTGTCAGCTCATGGTCGCACCAGCAGGCTCCCTGCTGTCCTGTGAATGGGTCACTTCTCCTTCTCCTTCATCTCTCTTATCACTCTGTCACATCGCCTGTTTTGTGTTGAATCGGGAGTGAGAATAATGCTCCGGTGCTACAGTGGCATGTGCAGGAGCGCTCTGACCCCAGCTTCTCCGTGGCTTTGAGATGGGACAGTGATTAGAGAGCTTCTAAAAGCCAAACTGTTTTGCTGTGCTAGCGTGTTCTTCACACTATACAGACGTCCTCTGTAGTGGGTTTAATGGATGTTTTGATTGTCACACAATAACGTTGTAAACTGAGAAATTTTTTTTCATCTTGACAAAAAGGTTACTAAAATACCACACTGACAAAAAAGGTAAATATCAAGGCGAGGAAATATTTAAACTGTATGTGCACAATAACTGTCTGGAGCATCACAACAAATGTCCAAATTACCAAAATGGTAAACGCCCTAAAGGTCTGCAGCCATGCTAGTGACTCTGTAAGGCTGCTCAGGGTGGAGAGCAAACACTGACAGACAGTAATAAAACTGGAAAGATATATAAATAAATATTTGACCTGGTAATAAGTCAGATCAAAATAAAGAGATTCCCACCAAATGTCAGGACAAATCCATCCAACACGGCACTCGAGGAAACGTCAGTGGGCCTCATTATTTAGAAAGCATGATAGTTTCATGACTTAGTATATGTTGCAAATTTACCATAGTGACCACTACTGTAAGAGCCAACAGCTACTAGTGAGACTAACACAACCACGAGCAGTTCTCTGAGACCGCGCCGACGTGTAATAACACAGCGAGGCTGTGCCAGTGTCAACATGCTAACGTGCTTACAGTGACAATGCAAACGTCAGTATATACTGCATAATCATCACAATTTATCTACATCTATAAAAATATGAATTGGGCGGCATGATAGCTCAGTGGGTAGAGAAGTCATCTTCAAACCCAAGAGTGAGCGCGTTCGATTCCCGGTTCCACCAGGTTACATGTCGAGGTGTCCTTAGAAATGACACCGATACCCCGTAGTAGCGCAGACACAGGTCTAGCAAACAATAATTTCCCCAAGAGATCAATAAAGTATTCATTATTATTATTATTATTATTACTATTATGACTTGCTATAACATACTGGATTCCCTGTATTACCCATTGACAAAATGAATGTTGAGCATCCTGGTATTGGCCTCCGATGCAGCGGTTAAATGTCAGCTGCTGGAACAGCCAGTGGTATTGTTCATTGATGTGACCCTGGAAATGCCCGTAGACCCTAACAGCCCGTGTGCATGCTAAATAAGGGGAGAGAGGGATATAGTGTGTATGGAGAAAGACTGCTTGCTAATGCATTTAGCAGCCATGGCTCATTTAAGAGACGCCTCTAATGACTTTAATTGATCTTTAGTAGCTACAATTACAGAAAGACACTAGGGGAGAAACAAGGTTGTGATTCCTGCAGATAAATCAGGGAGAGCAAGACCGGAGAGTGAGAGCCAGAAAGATGGGCACAATGTTACAGTTACAGAGTTAATGCAGATCCCAAACTGGTTTGCCTGATGGTATGAGAAAAACAGAAGTCTGCGCACAAAGTACTGACAGTAAAAGGGTGTTCAGACACAACACAAGGTCTAATCCCTCTTAAAGGCAGCTCAACAAGGACAGAAATCTAGTTAGTAGGTGAGAGACATCTATCGTCCATTTTATTTGAACTTATATTGACAGCCACTGTAGGGATGGACAGGAAGCAAAGGGGTGACATGAGATACAATGACATGGCATAGGTAATACAGTGCATGCTGCTCAAACAGCACTTGGGTCTTACTCATCAGTTTCCAGCTTCATAATTAAAATTATAAACATATAAAACAACAGTATATGATAAAAAATATCCTGATTGAACAATTAAATATGGTCTGAACAGCACTAAAGTGGAAATCTCTGTCTCCATCCCAGCTACAACCCTCCAGTCCCCTCGTGCAGAGGACCATCCATTCCTTATTCCTCCCAGAGCTGTGTTTGTGTTTCAAGGGGGAGCCGGCTGACCCCTGACCCCGGGCTAATGAGAGCGATAACGAGGATTAAAAGGGGGTGACTGGAAGGTGTCTGAGAGTGGGGTTTAAAGAATTACACTAGGCCGCCAACATGCCTTTCTTCGTGACTCAGGAAATTACAGTCTCCCTCTCTCTCCCCCTCCGCCCCACACACACTCTTTCAGTCGGCACACAAAAGAAAGGGCTTATGGAAAATAATAAATTATCTCGGGGCCACCTTAACTTGGATGTAAATCGCTGGGCAATTATGTTTTAATAGCCCTTTAAGAGAATGAGTAATTGGGTTGACACTACTGGGGTTGACCAGGCTCACCCATCTCTCTCTCTTTGTGCCCACTGGAAGTGAGCTGTGGCTCTGCATGACAGTCAGCCTGCAGCAAGACCGTGTGCTAGTGAGTTAGTCAGACAGTGAAAATCTGTTGCGTTGACATCAGAGAATCTAGATGGCAATAATTCTCATGTTAAAATTAAACCTTTAGCATGGCTAGCCGAGCGCTTTTGGTAAAAAAAAATGTATTTCATCTTTCTTTTGTGCTCATTTTATTGCTAATACATATTTAAGATGTCAGACAAACTTATAAAATACATAAAAGTTTATCAAACCACTAAGATTTTTGCTCACAAAGAGGCATTGGTTTGAAAATGTTAGGTTTCTGATATCCGAACACATTTTAATAACTAGAGAGCAAGAAAGATGTGCCACTAAAACACGTAAACAGCCCCATTCGACCTCTGACCTCTGGCCTTGAGTGTGACCTGTGAATGATCGGCATGTATCGTGATTTGGCCCCACTGGGTGGGGAGTGGGGCGGGGGGGGGTGTGGGCAGATCGATGTGTGGATGAAAGAGATGACATCAGGGCAAACCTAGTGAGTCCAAGACCACCAAATGAGCCAGGAACAACACAAACAGCAGGGGATGGACGAGAAGGTGCAAAGAAAAAAAAAACGATAGAGATCTGAGGCTAGATCAGGTCTAGCACCAAAACAATAGAAAAAAAATAATCAAAATCCTCAGCAGGATGCTGGAGCTCACTGCAGCGAAAAAGCAAATAGCGATATAAACTTATATTTATCTCTTCTTACTTTCATCTCAGGAAGAGGACAAACGAGGGAAACAAATTGATCAGATGAGCATCTGTTAGGCTTGGCAACAGTCACCAGTCTGCAGAGACGGTTTTTAAACCTCATTTTTCAAACTCGTCTTCATTACTGTCAACACTGTACAGGCACTTAAAGGACTGTTCCCCAGGAAAAGAAGATAACGTGATGCAGAGCCAGGTTATTCCACCTCAGTTCTTCACATGGTTAGGTTATCATATTCCCACAGTCCACAGTGACTACTTGACATGGACGATGCATAAAGTGAGTTTCCAGGGTTTGTCTTTCTCTGATGACACGGTTTGTTATTTAAATAATAAAGAGCTCTGTATATAGCAGTGAGGAATAAGTATGCATAACTTACATTAGTTAGTCACAAGTGATCTGATCTTCACTTAAATCACAATAAGGACAAACACAATGTGCTTCATTGCATATTAAACTCATAATACGAAGGATTCACAGTGCTGGTGGAAAAAGTGAACGTACCCTGTGAGTTAGCAACAGTTTGAATTTGAGTTGATGGTAATAAGCTCAAACAAGAACAGTAGCACAGCGATTAGTGAGATCTGATCTTCATGTTTCCTCTGATGTCATTTCTAGAGGGTTAAAGGCTCCACTCTCACTGGGTCGCTCCAAAAGCTGTTTGTTTTTACTACAAACCAAATTGCTTGATTCTTGTTTCTTATTTCTACTGAGCTTCTGCTCTGGACAGCTACTCTATCATGATCTGCTGTGTGCTCGTCCTTAACAATTCAATCTTACTTTTATCAGTCAACAAGACATTTCCCAGTAGTGTTGTGGAGTGTTAGTTAGCAGTTTCTTCTGTCGTGTCCTGTCAGGAACATTATGTCTATGCATCCATGCACCATGATTTGCGTATGAGACAGAACACTAAGACTGACAGTGTCAATCAGAATTCAAAAAATACAAATAGAAAGAAAAAGTTTGGTGTTTCCATCCCACACATGGATGTGAGTACATTTATTTTCCTTGGTAGTTGAACATAAACATCTGTGTTGATGTGGTCATAGTGCTTCATTTAACAGGGAGAAGGGAGAAGATGAAATCTGATAAGTTGACTTTGAATAACCCAGCCATTACTTTTAAAGTCTGAGTGAACTAAAATGACTGTGAGCAGTCTGTGAACTACGCAGCATTTAGTTCCATCACAGCCTCTGAAGAACACCATTTCCCATGAGCCTTAGGCTTTGCAGAATAGGCGAGTCCGCGTGTGAGTCGATGGGTGGCAGAGATCTAAGACACGTCTGGAACAACAGCAGGAAAGAGAAGACTGAACGCCGAAGACGTTTTTGAACAGCAGAGATTTCTGCTAGAACACTGAAATAACAACTTTACAGGAAAGCGTTGCTGAGTTTTATTAATGTGCTGTTAGCAGCTTCACAAGTTGGGCCCCCACATAGTACTGCTTATTTTATCATGATTTATAAAGTTGGGTGATTTGTTAATTCATTTTTACTGTGGTGTAACAACTCAGAACCTGCTTTATTGTGAAATGTCATCACGGTGACCAGCTCTGTTTTCTGCTGAGACTCATTATTATTTATTCTTATCTTAATAATTATATAGTATAGTTGTCAGTGGGCAAGAAACAGGATACACCCTGGACAGGACGCCTGTCTTCGACGGGGATATGTGAAGACGGATCGTATCGTATCGTAATCTGTGCCACAAATTGATCACATGCTTGTGATCAATTTGCTTTACATAAAAATCTTTTCACACCACATTTACCAGGTGTCTGTAGCTTCCTACGAACGTCTTCTAGTCAGGGTGGAACTGCTGAATAAGATACTGCACCTTTTAAAAATTACATTTATTTTACTACTAATAGGTTTAGTTTCAGGGAGGTGGTTTAGATTCAGAACAATTTTGTTGCTGTGAGGCTCGTGAAACAACACAGGAAGTTTAGAATTTACTGATATTTAATATTACAGTATTTTAACTTAGATTATTACAGTTGTTGATAATAAAAGTTTCTTATAATGTGTTATATAAATATAATTTTTACCCACTCACTCAGTGAATATCAGAAACACATTACGAGTCCATGTGTGCAAATAATTTGGGTTAAATGAAAAATGAGGATGTTTTTCATTTACGTGTCCTCATAGAGAAACAGAAGTGGATCTTAGTGACATTACCTTTCTCATATTAGTCCATAATCCACTTCCAAGTCAAGTTATGTATGCTCGATATGAGGGATGAGGAGCTTCTGTATCTTTGTATCTCTGTGCTCGTCACTACGGCTCTTTTATTCCCTCCTGAACAGCTCCGTCACCCACGTTGCTAGGGGGACAAGAAGGACATGGCGTTTCCCCTGGATCAAAAATTTACGAGCAATTAAAAGTTGGGCGACGCCCGGCATCCATCAGCCCTGCGTGTTGCTGCCAGGCTGGGTGAGGGGGACTCGCAGTAAACCACACACTATATACTTTTATATCTGTTTTCCCTCCAAAGAAAGAAGGGTATGACAAAATGATGTTTTAGTGTTCCCGGGTTTCTAGCATGATATAGACGTTCAGAGCAGACGTCCGTGGAACCGCTCACTAAAGGTGATGTGCCTGTGTAAAACTGTGTGTGTGTTTTATTTATGTTGGGTGATTTTTTAACCCGTGACAGAAGCCTTTAACACAATAGGAATGAATGAGTATCTGATCCTATGATCGATCAGTTACGGAGGGAAGATGACCTAATTACTGTTGTTTATTACTGCAGAGCTCTGATTTATTTCCCCGCGCTGATGTAATTTCAACACAGAGTCTTCCTCTTCCATAACGGCAGCAAGATGCTTTTTTTTTTTTTTTTAATACTCAAACAAACATGCACACACGTGTGCGCAATAATCCACTGCAACACACCTAACACACATAAAGGCGCACAAACCCTCATACATCAACACAGTCACTCTTTCACTTCTCCTGGCTCCTCGCGACAGGCCCAGACTCATTTGCATCCTTAATTGTGTTGTAATGTACTTTTAATTTGAAAATGGATGCAATTAATTATTTTGATATGGAACAAAATGCCGCAAATGTAAACATTCTAATAGTTCTCTGTGAACAGAGTATCATTTTTCAAAAGAGGGATTGAATCTTATCTCATTTTTTAATGCCATACCAGTTGTTTTTTTCTTTTTAGATACTGTTTCACCACCCATGCATTCTCCTTGATATTCACTTTGTCTCTGCAAGCGAGGGCAGCGTTGCTTTGATCTATTCCTCTGCTGTTATTTTCTATCTAAATCTCCCACAGGATAATTACTGTAGTTTCACCGATGCTATCAGAAGAGATTAAATGAAATTAAACCTGTTTGGACATTCAGCTTCTTCGCCGCGTGTCATCCCTCCAGTGCAAAGCCGCGAACACCAGACTCTCTGATTTCTATTTCGGGGTCATAGAGGCTTCAAGTAGAGATGTGAATTGCAGATTTATATTTTTTCCTCCGTCGACCATGTGATCAATAGGTGTCAGTGTTCAAAGGATGCAGAGCAATGCCAGAGGAGAGAAGAGGAGAGGAGAGGAGAGGAGAGGAGAGGAGAGGAGAGGAGAGGAGAGGAGAGGAGAGGAGAGGAGAGGAGA